>CM021736.1:10651935-10726926 GCA_011075105.1 Heteronetta atricapilla | reverse complement strand
CCCAATATTCTGTCAAAATAACAATTCCTTAATAAATAATGAAAGTAGTTTTGACAGACATAAAGCCAAGTAGGCTGCATTCTGTTTTTGTTTGGACATTCTCAATTTAACCCCTTTCAGGGCTTGGCAGACATAGATGACCAAAAATGTTTCAGATCATGCTAGAGCTGGAACAGGCAAAGAATCCTTCTTAGCTGGTGTGTCACTGTCACCGTGAAAGGCCCGAGTACTGAAATGTCAGTGAATTCATTTTCTTATTACCCTTCTGCTAGGAAGACAAGTAGACAGCACATTCCTTCAAAATAATTATTTTAATAGTATTTGGTGCTTTGGTGTGCATGTGTTTGAAATAAATGCAAGAGAATAATAGAAAAATTGACTTGTTTTGTAGACACAGCAGCCATTTATGAGCTAAAATGATTATGTTCTCTTCCAAGAAATATAAGAACAGGCAGGGCTGATCTTGGCAGACAACATTCTGCATTGTGTGTATTTGCATCTTGGGGCCTATTTCAAAAACAGTCTTGGTTGGAAGTGTACTACAGCCCAACTTTTCAAATGTGATAAGTGGTTTTGCATTGTCTTGTTTAGTTAGTTAAAGTCATTTTGTAAGCTTTTTTATTATTATTATTTTTATTTGCAAGTGCTTTGCACAACAAATACTTTCAAAGAAATTGAGGCAAAAATGGAAGAATTCAAAATCATTTGTCATTTTTGAACAATCCTTTCCTTGTTATTTGATCAAATGCTTTTCACCAGTTCTTGATTAGAGCTTCTAAGGGAAATTAAGGTCCAAATTATGGATATCAACAAGAATGCTCAATTGACCGCCTCCATTTTTAAGGACACTTTTAATGTATGTAACGATGGCACACACATGCAATGGTGTAGGCCAACCTAATCAAATAGATGGATTTTGAGAGAACCTAGCTCCTATGTGGTTCACCATCTTCTTTTTGAGAAGATACAGAGAAGTGTTGCCAAAATGATAAATGCTACTCCTGATCCAATGATGCATTGAGAATAGGCTGTTTATACAGGAGCAGAGATGCATTTGCCAACAAAGGAGAAAAGTGCAAAGGAAATATATCCGCCTTTTTGGCTGACTTGCTCTCAACTGGTTGTGGAACCCAGGTGAGTGGGATGATGAGTGTCATTTTGCAGCACTCCATTGGTATCTCTGTTGACAAATGCAAAATTAGCACCCCTCCTCGTTCTGTTTCCCATTGTTCTGGGAATGCCATGGAAAACTTTGATGCAGGTAGGGAGATTTACAGGCTGAGATGAAGTGGAGAAAGAAGATCAATCCCTGCTATCAAATCACTAGGTGGTAATTCATCCAGGAATCATGCTAAAATTCTTGTCCATTCTACATAATTGTTTGCTACTCCTGCTTCTTCTCTCCTACATTGTCACTGCAAAGATGTCTCCTTTCAATGGTGTAAGTTTTCAAGGTCTCTGGCTAAGTCTAATTAGGAAAACTATTTCTTTTAGTCCATGATGGACTAAATATATGATTTTTATTTTGATAATGCAGATTCATTTCACTATTTGAAAGTTTAATTAAAAATTGAAAGAGAAAAGATGTTCACAATTCTAATGACTATTGAAAATAGTCAACCCCATGAAGGCCACTGAGAGCTGCATTAATACAAGAACTTGAATTTCAATCACCTGTATCAAATTGCTGCTTTAATAATTAGCAGACTTCTGACTATTTGGAATAAAAGCTTTTTCTCCATTCCTCCCTTTCATTTCTTCACTTCCATATTCAGAGAAACTGGATTTATGTCATGAACTCACCTTCCTAATCTAATTTGTAGCCTTCTGGCTGGGCTATAAACACTAGATGAAGAAAACAGAAATAGATTTGTTGTTTGTGTGTTTGTTTGTTATTTTCTGCTGTGTTCTCCTTCTCCCACAACTTTGAGCAAGAGTCCTAACTGAGAAAGACTGGGGCCATTAATTAAATCAAGGGACTGGAGGATGGTTTTCAGTGGGGGAAGAAAGAAGGGCATCTGACTTGTATTGTAATAGCTTCATCATGTGAACAGGAGAAGGCAGGTATGTGTGTTTGCATATCTTAAGTGAGTAGTTACAGGGACGGTGAGAATGCAAAGCAATCCTAAATTTTGAAAATTTGTCTTTGTAATTCACCACAGCACTGCCAAGGCTAAATTACAGACATGATAGCATAGTCTTATTAATCACATTTACTAATTGAGAAAATTGCACTGTTCTCCCCAAATATCATTATAGACAAATTATACAGTATCAACATTTTCATGAGAAATCAACATTTAAAAGTTTTTTTTGGTCATAATACAATTAATTAAATAGGAACAAAAAATCATCAGCACTTGATTCTATGGGTTTCAGACAAACAATATAAATACACATTGTTAATCAGGGTTTTGCAAAAGAACATGTCTACTAAGAAGTACTTTTTTTAAAAAAAATAAAAATCACATACAAAACACCACACAAAATTAAACTATTTGTTTTGAATGGCAGCAAATGGCTGAGTTGTTACTCAAACTCTTTGAGTGACTAAGAAAAAAGCTAGACAACAACGACAAAAAGGCAATCGAGCTTCTTATGGACAAAATGCTCAGTAGTGACATATACACTAACCAGTCAATGATTACCGTTACCTATCATTCTTCCTGTAAAGCTGCATGAATGTGTTCAGTGTTCACAGTTAAAGGTAAAAAAAACCAAAACCAAACAAATAATAATAAAATAAAATATATATATATATTAAAAAAAAAAAAAA
The DNA here is from genome assembly GCA_011075105.1 of Heteronetta atricapilla. Taxonomy (NCBI): domain Eukaryota; kingdom Metazoa; phylum Chordata; class Aves; order Anseriformes; family Anatidae; genus Heteronetta; species Heteronetta atricapilla. The sequence continues at coordinate 10,724,150 of CM021736.1, read as the reverse complement.
ACAAAAAAAAAAAAACAAAACAAAACAAAAAAAAAACAGACTCAGGCACTCCAAGGACTATCTGTGCTTTATTTATTTATTTATTTATTTTAATGGCTAAACAACTGCTTAATATATGTTGACTGCAAAACCACAGATACCAATATTTTTCAGTACTTTTTTTTTTTCCCTAAGAAATAAAACAGCATACAAATATTAGAAATGTAGCATTAGTAAGAGACCTCTTTATCTAGTTCATCCTCTTTCAGTGAGATAGGATTAATGACAAATGTTTATTCTTCATTGTCTGTGCCATAACAGAACTTCCCTGGTCACTAACAATAAGCAGAAAACCCCTGAATTAGAATTCTTTTTTCCCCAATATATCTCTGGAATCTCGGAGTCAACCAAAGTTTGTTTCCCTTTTCCCCTCCAGTGAGACTGGGGAACAGTTTATCATGAGAATATTTTTACCTACTTTCACATCAAAGACCTGTTGTCATGTTACTTGTAGGATTTCTCTTTTCTAGACTAACCCTACTGAATTCCTGCAGCTTTTTCTTTTAGGTCACATTTTAAAAACCTATTATTACTCTTAATGTTCTCCTTAGGACTGTGCAATTTGCTTTTGTTTGCCTTAAGCAGACTGGCCAACCTGCAGTTAATGTTCTGGCTGAGATCTCACCAGGAATATGCAAAGCAGAAAAATTTGCTCTATTTCTGATTTAGAATATTCCTGTTAGTACAGTTCTGAATAATTGTCCTGTTTGGGTGACTCTTACTCAGGTTTAATCTTGACAACCAGACTGCTTCCTGACATAATCTTTGTTTGTTTGTTTCCCTTCTCTTATTTATGCTCTTTATTTCCGCTTCCTATGGACGCTGCTGCGCACTAGTCTTAAATGAATTGATCTTACTGAATTTATACCATGTCTCACACTTAGCAGAATCACTTCAAATTCTAATCCTCTCCTCAGAAGTGCATGTTAATTTTCACAGTTTGAAGCTGTATGCTATTTATCTGTTTATTTCACCAGTCAAATAATTTGCATTGATATTATGACTTGAACAGTTTAAGGAAAAAACAAAAACAAAAACAACAGTCTCAGGACAGACCTCTGGAAGACATCACTTCAAGTCTTAGTCTGATAGGTGATAAATTATTAGTTTTTGAATTTTTGCTTGTGGTTCTATAAATACTTCCAGTTTATTATAATATTACGGTATCAAATGCCTAACTAAAGCCATAGTGTGTCATATCTGTTGCTTAACCTCGTTCATTGGGCCAGCTAGAATGGTTGCTCCAGCAAGATGTTTTGATAGATCCATACCTCATGAAGGGGGTTATTTTACTTAGTTATCACTATTCTCAGAACACTCAGCAACTCTCATAGTATCTTCCTGGGTGTCAGATAAGACTGGGTGATCTGTGATTATCAGGTACTCCCTTACCCTTTTAAAAACAGTATCTATTTTTCCCTTCTGCTCTTGCAATCTCAGTCATACTCTTTTCTAAAAATCAGGATCAAAACCTGTGATGCTGGGCGAGTTCCTTCCAGTTGTAGTTTTATTCACCTTGCAGGCCCATTGCATTTTGTACCTAGCTAGATATGCATGTATGTATTCAGTCTTCTGCAGAAAACTTTGTATGAAAGAACTTCACAAAAAGCAGGACAGAGCCCAAATAACAGTATAGCATTTTCCAATAATAATGATAATAATAAAACCTCACAATATCATTTTTAAAAACATATGATAAAAATGTTCTAAAAACATATGATATGTTTAAAAACATATATCTAAAGGACAGTTATTAGAGAGAGAAATTTATTTATTTACCTCTGTAAGATGGGTTACTTGTTAAGGTTCCATATCATTCATGCAAGTGAAAATGCAACATATAGAACACTGGATAATTGTTTTCTCTGCTTTCACACCCTAAACTTACTAAGGAAATGAACAAAAGAATCTCAGAAAAGAATTGAGCTATGACTGTGATTTCTGGAGATCCTTTACAGGATAATAGTGTGCAGAAAATACTAGAAGCTCTTACACAACAAAGCTGTAGTTCCAATCTGAATTATCTAATTACACTAATAGAAGGATTTTTACTATTAAACAAAAGTAAACCAAATTTTGTAGTTTGTATAAATTAATTTGAAACTGTAAGCAACTCCCCCCAGCAATCAACCAACTGTTCATCTATTCCAGAATAGCTTTTTTTTTTTTTCTTTTTCTATATTTTTTTAGATATTGTGCATTTTATGTAATCTGATAATAGGTGAAAATCTGTGCAAGCACATGAAGTGACAGCAACGGTAGAAGAAAATGCTCAGTATGTTTTACTCTACTGCAATGTTTTTTTTTTTTTTTTTTTTTTTTTTTTTTTTTTTAAATGATTCAGAGCATATATAAGTCCTCAGGGGCAGACAGTGAAAACTGGAAAACATATGATGTTGAGATACAAAGCATATCTCCTAATTCCATGCTAGAACAAGATCAAACAGAGGTCTTGCATAAGACCTTGAAGAAGCCTCGGAGTACATTGACATAATTCAGTGATGATTACCATCTCAAAGTGCTGTTCCTGGTGTTTTTACATGCTAACACAGGTCAACTCAAAGACCAGTTAAATGTAAGAGATACTTTACATGTGCTTAATATTATGAATAATAAGATTATTATGTGAGAATGGTGAGAAAGTATGCCCTTAATAAGTTCTGTTAGGAGTTGTGTGTTTTGATTATTGTAGGTGAAATGTAGCAGGTGCAACCAAATAGAGCAGACTTCTGTCAAAGATATATATATATATATTTCCTCATGAGATATTTCTGAGCACTGCCTCACTTTCAGTGAGAATCTTTGTGTGAGGCTGAGACTGACACAAGGTTAGACAAAAGACATTGATTTTGAAATAAGCAATTTGAATGACTAGTTGGTAATCAATATACATCCTGGAGCAAGGCATCTAGGAGTAGCCAATACTCTATTCCAAACTAAAAACGTGGCTGGAATCTTGCAACAGGACACAATTTTGCAGATTCTCGTAGTGAAGTGTCAGACCTCCATTACAAGTTGCACACCTTCTGAATAATCAGTTGGCTTGTATCAATGTATACCAGCTGAGGATTTCTCCTATGGACTTGTACCAACATTAAGCATGGACAATAAGACAGCAAAACTGATATGCCAGGTTTATTTTTTTAGGAGCTACAGTTTATCTGGGAATTAAGCTTTAGCATTACATGGGGAAGAAAAAAATCCTTTTAAATATGAAAATAATTAATGAACATTAACCAGCAATTAAACCAAAAAGCAGAAAATCATGCCTTTCACTGGTTGTTCAAATATAATATGTTGTTATTTTTCTTTAAGAATACTCAGTCAAAAGGACTGAATTAAAAATGGAAAGCAAGATAATAATAGCTTCCTACTTTGGTGGTAAATACTGATTTCTACATCAAAAGTTCAATTTCTGCCTCTAATACTAAACAGAAAACATTCAAGGATCTAATATTTTTCCCAAGCCTGGCTATGTCTTTCAACTCCAGCATCCCAAAACTGATTCCACTCTCCCAATATGTGGTCTTTCATTATGCTGTTAACTTTGAAAAAAATCTTTCCCACATTTCAGAAATTCTTTAATAGGATAAATGGCTGAAGACAGTAACTGGTTCATCTAGCCCATGGGGATTCATGTTTCTGATATCTGAGGAGCAAACATCTTTTTAAATGTTGAAAGAGAAGAATGCCACATTCAAGCTGTGATACATTTTATTGCCTAAGACTTCATCCTGTTCATTAAGCCTTGAAATTAAATTTTCTTGTAAAACTGAACATGCTGCTACTAAGACTTGCCTGGATAGATGCAAGAACATTGTTGTAGCGAAGACAAAATGTATTTTTTTTTTTTTTAATAACATGGAAAATTATAAAGCACATATGTTTAATTTTTAGTTTAGGTCAAAAGTTACTATTCTCTGAAATGTTAACATAGCTTTAGGGATGGTAGATCAATATGATCATTAACTTTTCCATGTTCAGTAGAGGACCTTCTTCATGCTGGAAATGTGGGACAGAAAGCCCTGCTGTGTACATTCCTTATAGCTCCTAGTAGAAACCTAGTGGCTATGACTTTACAGTATAACCTATTACAACCTGATCATAACAACATAAAGAATGAAAGCTGAAAAGGGCCTGGTGCCATTTTTTTTTTTTTTTTTTTTTTTTTTTTTTCTGCAATACCTTTGTCTGAATCAACCAGTCTCAAGAGTCCTTGATTAATTTCAGTGATTTGCTTTCAATGAATCTAAGAGGCTAATTTGATGGACTAGCACAATGAAATGACTTCAAAAATTCTTCATGCTATTGTTGTAATTGCTGCTACTATTAAGTAATTTTTTTTTTTTAACTTGTTTACATATTTTTTCTGTCACTATGAATCTAACTATCTCTAAGTGGGTATTAGTGCCATGTCATCTGAAGGTTATTTGTTGCTTCCAAAAAAAGCCTTGATTCAAAAATAAATACATAAAATTGCTTTTGACAGTTCTATGTGGCATATGAAACTTTGTCTTTTAGCAAAATGATGCAAGTTTTCCATGACTGCAAAGTAACTTTTTCCTCTTGTAGTTTTGAATTGCTTTTAACTACAAATAGTAGTATAAAAAGGTATAGCATTAAGACTAGAGAGGACCATAGAGAGCTATCAGTATAATTAGCTAAATCAAGAACCTTTCTTATCCCCACTGATTTGATGGAACACTACCAAAGATTTTCCATTCCACTTTCCATTTTTCTTTATGGACTTACAGCAACACATATTTGTGTATAAATATACATAATAATATATATATATATACATATATATAATAATGTATAAATATCTATAATCTGCAATGGCAACTGTGGTATGTGTTGGAGATGTGTAAGTAGAATTATTTAAGTTTGTTCTTAGTCTAAAATCTCTATTATCCTGTAAAGGGAAGGCACATTATCTAAGCCTCAAAATGAAACTGGTATCTCTATTCAAAAAAATCAACTAGGGGAGAATGTTTAGCATGGAGAATGGTGTTAGTACTTAATAAAGACAGAACTGGTGATGCTCAACAGTTCCAGTGCTAATATAATGGGATTTCCATGCTTCTGGATTAGTCTAGGTTCAGATTTTTTTCTTATTTACACTTTACTAAACATTCATTCAGTATAAGCTGAAAAAAAAGTAATCATTAAGAATGATACCTATAGATTTTAAAAAATAACAACAACAAAATAAAAAGAACAGTCATATGATTAATTTTGTGGTAAGAGAGTTGGGAAATTCCGGAGATGCACCATGAAAATATGTATATTATGCTGGGCTCAACTGACCTTAAAGCACTGGAATGAAACTGTCTATTATTTAGAAGGATACCTTAAGGATCTCATCATATTTTTCATATATACTGAAGTCTTTATGTGTGAAAACAACCTAGGAGGTTCATAGTACCATGCAGCAGTACTATCAGATACATGCAGCAGTACTTTCAGATACTTGAAATGGGTGTATTACATGGATAGTAGGTATATGGGTATTTAGATTTCCATATTCTTGGAGAACATGATTATGAAGTTCATACTAGAGTGGCACCATCCCCACACAGCAAGATCCCCTTTGTGCTACTTCTGCTGGGGCTCGGACTCGAGTGGAGTAATCAAGCTGTTTTTCTCTTTTTCATCTCTCTCTAATACCGACGGTTAAGGGTCAAGACCCTCGATCAATTCTCTGGGAGTCCTGTGTATCTGATTTCATGCTGACCTGAGCCCTTCTACAGAGAATTCTTGCAATCTCTCGTCTACTGCTATTGCCATCAAGAATTTATGTAGGCACCTGGCAAAATGAGGTCACCAAAACTGAAAGCAAATCAGGAAAAATCATGTGCATTTTAGGTAATCGCTGTTGTACTTCACTGGACACCTCACAGGCACACAGAAAAAACCATCAGCATAGCAGTTAGGTAATGCTGTTTATTTTAGCAGCTCTATAAGAACAAAGCTATAATCTCGAAAAAAAGATAAAGCAAACAATTGACATATGTCAATTACCAATACAGGGGAAAGCAAACAAACACATTTCTTAAGCAATAGTTTGACTTAATATTTGGGAAGAAAAGTCTTCCCAAGGAAGCTTGGAAACCGAGGAAACTCTATGAGATTAATCATGAGATTAAGAATGGGAAAACCTAAAGCAATAGAGAAAATCCAAATGATACCTTGCAGGATGAAACCCTGAAAGGATGAGATGTCCCTGAGATATTGCAGGTTTTTCTTGCTTGTTGTTATGTGGGGGGTAATTCATTCTGTAACATTAGCTTTTAATCTTTGCATTGCTTATCTTTGTAGGCATCACTCCTTGTAGCTGTGATTTAAGTCTCTAGTATTTGCAGGAGCCCAGTAGTTCTGTGGCTTGGTACAATATACCTTTACTTTACTTGTAAGGGGAAGGCCTCTTTTAAACAATGCCAAAGCAGTTGCACTGTGAAGGTGTTGAGCCATGGCATGTCTGTTTGCAGATTTAAGCAGACTACAGGTCTGTCAAAATAATAGATTATATGGCTGCAGAAATAGGGAAATAGTGTTGAGAGTTAATCATATTATAACAGAAGTAAATGGACTGGGGCAGGGAGGAGGGGCTACGCTATATATTGAATGCATGTGAAATTCCTAATGGGCACATGATTCTCATCAGCTTCCTCAGGAGTTTCTGATCTGAAAGGGCATATGAAGTAGAAAATCAATTGTTGCTGTTCTATCCCCTTAGTGGGAGCGAGTAGAAGCAGTGAGTCTTCATGACTAGATCGTGCTGCTGTAGTCTTGGCTTGTTCAATCCTCACATCTGATAACATTCCTCACAGCTATTGTACGTACCTATTTCCCAGCACAGTGCATAGAGGAGACACATTCTTCATAATGAGTTCTTATGAGAATATGCTGGCTTCTTCCCATCAAGTATTCATTTCACTTACTCAGCACGGTTTTAAAATCTATATCCTAGTCTAATATTATTCAGGGCATTTTAATATGTGGGAGCCTGACAGATTTCATGGTGATGGAACAAAAAAATAGCTATAAAATTATTGATAAAATCTAGAGTAAACTATATCCTTACTAAAACCAATTGAAAACTTCCAAAGACTGTAATAAAATCAATATGTTTGTAGCCTAAGACAAAACTTATTAAGATGATTTAAAAACATAGAATTTTAAAACAAGAATATATGTTTCAATTCAAGTTGTGAGGACAGGTCAAGAAACACTTAGGTAAAATCCTATTCTCTTTTAAATTCTACAGGGAAATCTCATATTTGAGGAGCTCTTATTATGAAAGAAAATGACCATTTGTGCCATCTTTAAAGAGCTGATCACTTTTCTTTGCACAAGGTGGCTTTGCTAATCAATGGGTATTTAGTATGTATGTACTTTCCAGCCTGGAGTAGTAGAACTTTGATGAGTTTTCCTCCTGTGAAAAGTTTTGTGTTGGATCTGTATTTTCTTGCAAAGAATACTTGGCTTTATGTTTATACAAAAACAGGCTTGGCTTGCTGTTGTTTTCCACAGCCTTTGATAGTTTTGGTCCCTTCAGCTATCATTATTCAAATGTTAGTGTTTTGTTGCTGTTGTTGTCCTCATCATCCATGCAATTACTAGCTGATCAGAAGCAGACCAGACAAAAGTTTTACAGTTAAATATTTTTAAAGGCTCCATTTGAAACTGGATTATCCCTTATATATCCCTTCATATTATCTTGGCCTGATTTGGGATAATAATAAAGGACTACAGACCAAAATAATATTTTGGGAACACTTTATTTCATAGTCGTATTGTGCCAAGAACATGAAGTGGAGATTAGCCAACCCTGGTAAATGGTAGGGGCAGTTTTATAAAAAGCAGGTACAAAAATTTCTCAAAAGGTGTATCTTTCCCATATACAGGTGTCCTATGGTGACAAAATCTAACTGGAGTCTAGTTGAGTAAGCTCAGCCTTTGTTTGAGTGATGATTAAAAGTTTGATTGCTCTGCTAGGCCCCTCTGGTTCTATGACTTGGATCTGCATGCTAGCAGGTAGCGTGTGCTGAGGTATTTCTGCAAAAAATTTCTCATAGGTTCCCAGCAAAAGAAAAGTTTTTTCCTAAAAACAAAGGTTTAAAATATTCATTCAGCCAGCGTTTTGCCAACTAATAAGGCCTGAAGTTTAAATGAAGTTAAATACAAAATAAATTCTTATAATTCCCTTCAGAATTATAAGAAAAAACAAAGTAACAAATAAAATAAAATAGGTTATCAGGGAATTATTGCCTAGGGTTATGTGTTCATGATTACCCTTATTGTTTGAGATAAAATTCCTTTTTTCCCATCCTCCCTTTGTAGCTGAATGGGACTATACAACTCTGAGGGTCTTACAAAGTATGGAAAAAAGCAAGCTCAGATAAACTGATGAGGTGACAATCCAACTGTCTTAGGTCTGCAGCTGACTTATGGAAGAAGCCTAAATAGCCTGGAGAAAAAGCCTATACACTGACTTGAAACTTTAGCCAAAATCTGAGCTTAGTTTTATTTTGTTTTATTTTTAGACCAGACATATTTTGGTTAACTTTAATACACTTAATACACCAGCCCACTTAAGTGGTGTATTAAATCTTGGGGAAATGTGTTTCCCTGGGTTGTACCATTAACTGTTTGCATAATTTATAGGGCATAGAATTCACTTGTTAGCTCTAGCTGCCTCTGACATGGAACTGAACAGAAATATTAGTTTATTATTTAAGATATCATAGAAATTAATTGACAGAAGTTAGTGGCTATGTGCTGAGCTGGTCGCTTCAATGCATATATTCCATATTCACTTGTACATCCACATTTGCATGTGCAAAGCTGAAGTCAGCTGACAGTGTCATACTGGTGATAATTATAAGAAAATTTCCTCATCATATGAAACTAAAGGGGAAATTATATTTTGACAGAATACTCATCAAGATAGAATTAGTACAGATTGAAACATGTCTGAGAAAATTAAGCGCATACACCTGACAAATAGATTCATCTTTCTCCAAAATAGCATTGCATTTACTTGCATGTGGTGGAAGAAATCAGTAGACACATAGAAAAAGAGGACTTCTTCCTCCTTTGGAATAATTTGCTTGTAACAGAAGACATTTTATTCAGCATTCTGGAGAAAATAAAATTCAAATACTTGTGAAAATAGTTCTCTGTTTCACATTTGAAAAGTTTCACACACAGTATGCTCCTGCATGCACCCCAAAACTTTGTACCATGGTTACACAAAGGAAAAAAAATCTGAAAGAAGACTAAGATAGTACTGTGAATCTCAGTGATCATCTGCCCATGATTTGACATACTTAACACATGGTAGGTTCTGCTATTCAGTCTACAATTCATTCTTCATCTTAGGAAAAAAGATAACATTTTTTTTTTCTTTTTTTTTTTTTTAACTTTAGAAAAATTGTAGTGAAAGGAGTTCACAGTCTAGTGAACTCTCATATGGATAAATCACTTAGGAACCATAGGCATCATCCATTTATACATGATTGCCACTTAAGAACCCAAATATTTATGGGAAAGATACCCCTTTCTGAATGGAGTAGCAAATTCTCTCTTTTTAAAAATACCATGGCAGGAAAGGGGGACAAGAAGTTTTGTTGATGTGATTTTTGGAATATAGCAATTGAAAACAGAACAAACAAACAAAAAATAACACAGAGATGCCTTTAGTAAAGAACTTGACTTAGTGTTCTAATTTATCCAGACATCATGTGGATTAGAATAGAAAATTCAGATAAAACCAAATAAAGTGGATCCATGAAACTGTGGTTACTTAATTTTTGTAATGTGATGATCATTTAAAAGCATTTTAAATTATGACAAACTTCTTGCATGGAACCCACATAATACATTTGGGAATGAAGTACAAGTGACAAAGTAATTCTAGAAACCTGGCCTCTAATTTCTCAGAATTTTTTTCTTTTATTTATTTATTTATTTTTTTTTTCAAGTACTCAGAAGGACTTCAAGGAGAGTCCTTACATCTGATTTACTGGGTTCAGTGCAGGGGAAACCAAGTGCTTTCTGCTGGTTTCATTTTAAAATTTGTGGGACAAAATGCCCTTCCTCTAGAGGCACTGTAATGCAAACTGTTAGAGCTGCACTTACTTTTTCTTCTTTAGTATGTTTCTTGAAAGACACTTGCTAACAGGCTGTTTGTGTAGGCTCCATTTTGATGCTAGGATGCAGTTTACAAACTGTGAGACAACTTACCCTGTCTATAGCCTTGTCCTTCATACTTTGAAAGGAGATGTTTTACTCATTTTACTCTTTACCATGGACAGACATTGGAGGAAAGAAAAAGGAAAACTTCTGTGCATCATGATGCTGTATTATCCGTCTGTTCCAAGGCATTGTAAGTCAAGCGTAATGTTATGTATGTGCACACAGGGACAGCCTGGCTGTCCTGCAACCAGTAATACAGGTCTTCTGGAATTAGGCAGGTTTGCTGATGCTTGGACTTCTTTCAGGTGCTTGAAAACATTTTTTCCCTGTTTCTGAGTGGGTATGATACCATGTTGAAGCAAGTTCAGCTCCAAACAGGATTTAAGTCTGTATTTAAATCTATATTTAACTCTGTATTTGCCCTTTGCCAGTGCATGACCTTGACTAAGAGTTTTGTTTTGAGGTTTAACAGGAAGACTTTGTTAACTGATGTAGAATCTGAGCTGTATTTTAAAGACAGGTCTTTTGATGTGAAAACAGAAATGCTCACATACAGAAGGAGGTCTTTGATTCTGTCTGTACTTTAGTCCCTTTGGTTTTATAAGCCTGACAGTGGAATCTGTGCTGTGCCTGCTTCCCTTCCTCTCCGTAGCTCCATGCACAATGTACTTGTATCTTTCTCTGAAATAACTTGGCTCTGTTAACTGTAACAAAGGAAAAGAGCACCTATTACTTGAGCTGCTAACAGTTACTAATCCAGGATGACAGAAGCCTGATTAAGCTGAGAAAGGACACCATATTAAGAATAAATAAAGAATGATTTGAAGATAGATCCCTTAAACCTGCCATTGTAACATGAGGAAGAGACAGATAATGTGCTCCCTTGAAACCCACAGCTCATCAGCACCTCAGCTGACGCTGATTTCTAGACAGCTGCCAGACAGCTGCCTTTTGTGTTTGCGTTTATCATTCACCTCTAGAGGAGGAGGATGCCGGGAGAACTTCCGTGTGGGTGTTAGGCCAGCGTGACCCTGAAGTGATCCGGCATGAGCAGTGTGGCCGGTGTACGGTGGGATGGGCTGTCTGAGAGCCACTGGCTTCGTAGGTACACGTCTTGAACTGATGCTCAGCAGGTGGCACTATTGAGCTTACCATTTTAGCAGAGCTACTCCCTCACTAAATTCCCTCCTCCCGCTTAAAATAACAACAATAATAACAATATGGGGATGCATTCTGCATGTGTCTCAAACTGCAAGTCATGATAGTGTGTTGTACCACTTTAAGCCAAGGGCAGCAGAAATGGGTACAGGAATGAGGTTTCTTATATCGTTCACTTTGGAAGTCCATTTTTTTTTTTCTGCTGCAAGAGTGAACACAGTTCTGATTTTGAGTGGATTTGTATTACATTTCTAATGATTAATCCAGTTCCTTATTTGAAAGAAATTGCATGCATTCTTTAGATAGATAATGGCAGAACAAAAAGTTATGGAAGCAGTTCAAGATGGCTAAAATTCTCTTGGCAGAACCTCTGTGCTCCAGATGCGAGAGGAGTCTTCCAAGGGGGACCTGCCCTGTTTTTATGAATGTTGGCCTCAGCGCTATAAGTGGTTACCAACCCAAGCAACCTATTGCCAACACCTTTGGCAACACTTTGCCAATACTTCTCTGCAGAAGTATTAACGTATGCAACACTTTTTGGATTAGGACTACTGTGGTTACTGTAGTTATGCTTAATTTCTTTGTACCTGTCAAAACAGTTTCCGAGGGTTGAATGCTCATTCAGCCCTGCTGGTTCACAAGCAGAAGATGTTAGAGTTGTCTTTGATGTAAAACTGAACATAACAAAGGTCTGATCTCCTGCTAGCATTGATTTTTATTACAACAAAGTTTGGGTTAAAAGGAGCTAACTATTTGTGATTCATTCTTGTATGTCTACTGTCTGAATGGCTTCTTCTATTTTAAAAGAAGTGTAAGCTCTTTGAGATTTGTGTACATTTTTTACTTAAAAAGAGCAGGGTCAAGGGCAGATGATGAGTAAGAAGGATCAGGAATAACAAGTAAGAATTATTACCCCTGCAAACAATTCCTCAGTGTAATTTGTAGGGGATATTTCACATTAAGACTCAAGAGGAAAAAGAAAGAAGAAAGTCAGTCTCTCAAAAATGCTTACAACTGGAATGTTAGTATTCTTAGCAGGTAAATAATAACATCCTTCGTACATCCTCATTTATGTGCATAACAATTTGCAAGTAAAATGTAGGCTCCACAATGCAATTAAATATGCCTGTGTTCAGCATTTCCATCCAGGGGTTGCCTCCACTGTTTTTTATGTAGATCACATACTCTCAGGGGTAAACTGCACCCATGACAAAATACAACACTGATGTGTCTAAGTTATTCCTGTGCATGTACTTTGATGTCTTACTCATTATTTTTAACACTTTTTTTTTTTTTTTTTTTTTTTTTTTTTCTGCAAATGTAAGCTATATTCCTATACCCAATAAAGTGAAGCAACAGCACATTGCATATTATGTGTTCAGTTTTGCTTGACTATGCATGGGCAAATAAGAAGTGAAAGTGACTAAGAGACATGTTATGTGTGGTTCTGACTGTGGTCTGTCCAGAGCTGCCTGAAAACATGGGTGTGGTTATGTAGGATGGAGAGCTGGAGCAATACAAAAAAAAAATATATATATTTCTTTATCTTTTGCTTTGGAGAGACCAGCAACTTTTGGGCAGATATTCTATCTAACTGGAGATTCAAAAGGTTTTAGGCAGATGTTTCAGTAACATCTGATATGACTGATCATGGGTGTTTGCTTCAGCAACTAAGAGATACTACTGGTTTACCAGGACTTATTTTCTCTTAAGAGCAATAAGAAATAATCAAATTGCAGAGATGCTGTCCAGAGGGATGAAATATGACATCTATTAAGGATCTGTCTCTAAGCCTTCGTTGCGTAAAGGACATGTGAAACCTCTAGACAAAGTTGTGTCCTAACACAGCATAGAATAACATCGTCACTCTCATAATGCACAGCTGTGTATCTTGTACCCTGTGGAGTTTAGTCTCTGCTCTGGAGAATTGCTTACATGACATTGCCATCTGGATGCATACAAATTATTTTGTTCTTAGCTTTATAAAAACATTAGCCTTGCTGCTGAGGGGAGGTCATTCAGGGTGTCTTTATCAACATGTACATAAACACATGTTCCCTGCCCAGACAAGCTTACAGTGTATTATTGCAAGGATGCAAGAATTGCTTGATGCAAACAATAGTGTCATTACAGGTTGGTAGAGAATGTAGCAGTTTGTCTAAAAGATTCTACTAGGGAAGACTGCCATTGCAGCAAGACTCTTCTAATTGTCTTGTGTTTGCTGCAAACTGCATCTTCTGTGGTAAGTCCAGTTTGCTGCATGTGGTGTGAAAATGTCTCAGACTGTACATTTTTGCCACCTTGTGCCCTTATTTGTCCAACACAGACCTTGCAATTGCAAGGCATCCTCCTTAGTGGATTGGGCTTGATTTATTGCAACTCCCTTCAGTCAGGCTTCCAGCAGAGTAGTTGCTCTGCTTGCGCTTCTTCAGAGCTCATGGATATATTTACTGTCTAGTTTTCAACAATTCTGAGCAGATTGGGTCTCCTTGACGTTGGCTGCCAGTAAATTAGCAAACTGACTGTAACAAGTAGAAATAAGGGGTAATTCAAAACAAATTATGTAATCCTCATTTTAATATATATATATATATTTAGGACAACTCGTTTTGGCTTTTTTTAATGAAAAGTCTGTAATGAAAAAATGTGTTAGGACATGTTTGTATGTGCAATAATACACACTTCAGGAATTTGGCAGGTTGTGTGGATATGCTGAGAGGCTTGCTAGCCTCAGAACAGAAATTGTGTTCTCCTGCATTACAGTGGTCAGTGAAGAGACAGTGTTTGCCACCTTCTCAAAGCCTTTTCTTCATTTCTTCCCTCCCCCCCCAATCAATTAATATGTAATGATGACAGCAGTTCTGTGACATATGCAGGTTGAGATTTTAAATTCAATTTCAGGAAAGTCTCAACTTAAAACATCAAAGCACTTCACAGTCCTTAGCTGTGCCATCCTGGGAAATATTTTTATCCCATTTTACACACATAAAATGTGAGGCACAAACAGGCCATAATCTATCAGTTGTTGTACCATAAAGGTAAAATAACTATATTGAGTCTGGTTATGCCAAAACACTACTGCTGCACTACTGCTATCTGAACCAATCTGAAGGTTTGGGAATATGCCAAAGGAGGAATTTCTGTTTGACTTTTGGTTTGCATGCAGTTGCATAGAATCACATACATTTTGTCTGGGAGGAATCTCTAGTGATCATCTAGTCTGTTCTTATGTAACTATGTGAACTGTTAAATGTCAGAGACTGAGTTCACTCCAGTCCCTATTTATTGTACCATCAACCATCTAGAGAACAAGGACTGCCTAAAAAGTTTGTAGGTTCAGACATGGCGCTTTATTATTTGGACAGCAGCTGAATCATATGTTCTATGAAGAATCTTTGTGGATTTGAATGAAGAATGCTTGGTTGATTTTAATACAGCTACAGCTGCAAAAACACCTGATTGCAGAACAGCTGGTAATATCATGTGGAAATGATGTACGTGCATCCTACATACAGCACAGTCTGTCCATGCTATTGAAAAAGAAGCAGACAAGTGACATATCTGGTCAATTAGCTACAGCAGTAGAATTGGTATGGCTGGATAAGAAGTTTCAGGAGTTGTTATTAGAATAAGTACTCTTAGAAAAAGAGAATAAAGAAAAATATTTTTGGGTTGCTCTCATGCATCAATCATTTTGGCTGTTACCAACAGTCAATGTTGGTTGTTGTTGAACTGTTACTAAGCGATGCTATGCATGAAGTATTATTTCCCTCCTACTTCCCCTGGTTCGTAGTAGTTAACAGCTGAGGTCTTCTTCAACACTAAATGATTCTACCCTGAGCTCAAATAGAGGCTTAAGCTCTCAAAACTTTAGCAGCAACATGTGACAGGTTATGAAATGGAGCTAACATATGGTCCTTTATTTAGAAGATGGTAAGTGACAGGAGTGATGGTAACTTCTTAGAAGCAGTTAAAGGAATACTGAAACCTTGCTGTTCTTATTTTGTCAGAAGAATACAAAACAAGAGCCATATATACAAAAAGCCAATTTTGTTTCTCCGAGGATTTCAACAGGCTATATTGAGCTAAGAAATGCTTGTGTTGTTTCTTAATTAATCTACTGTTGCTGAGAAGTAATCAAGGCTCACACTCTGGTCTCTCCAAGCTATGCTAGTTTGGTTTTCTCAGAAAAAGATAGCAAGCAAATAAGGTTGCTGTTACAGTACTCCATACTTTCTTTTTCTACAGGGAAATAAGCTACCAAAGCTATTTCCTTCATCCACCTGAATTTCTCTCTTTACTGGCACAGCTTTTCTGCCCAGTGCAACCCAATCCTCAGTTCTCTCTGTAGGAACCCACTAAATTCTGTTTTGGTAGGAGGCTATGGTAAAAAATTGTCAAAGCAGAGGTCTAAGTAGGAAAGCTCTCTTTTGGCAGGCTCATGACAGAGCATTTCTTTCATTGCTCCCTTCCTCCTCCTTCCCCTTCTGCCCTTTTGATCAGTAATCACCTAAACTACATTGGATTATTACACACCTGTTTGGACAAATTATTTGATCAGTTTATTAGGTGTGGATGGTGAATATTAACTCTGTATGAGTCACTGTATTTTCTCTAAAAAGCAAGGATTTTACAACAAAATTAGATGTCAATGTGGATAGACAAAAACAAGCTTTCAAGATCAAGCTATGGCAAGAAGTTTAAGGGAGTCCTTGGCTGTTTACAGTGGAGATCGGTGAGAAGGGAAATACTTTGATCTCTTTTTGCCACAGGTAACAGTGATACTGAAATTCTGTGTGAAGTGCCAGTATTCTTATTCTTCAAAAGAATGATGAAAATCTTATGATAGTGAAAAACAATAACAAAAACAACAACAACAACAAAACCACCAAACCCTGTACTGGAGATTATTATTTGTAGAGAGAGACAAAAGAGGTCAGCTTGATTAGTTGACCACCAGGGAAGACTAACAGGTGGCATTCATTACAACATATGAGTATTTTTAAAATAAAATTGTTGGGTAGGAAAAGGCTATTCAGTGAAGAATGACTTAGTGAATTTAGATGTCAAGAAACTGAATCCTGAATGAAAATAAAGTAACCATAAAATGCAATCTGCTAACTTTGAGGTTATATTTTGCTGTCCCCCATACCAGAACGCAAAATGTTTTGTTAATCAAATTACTGACACAGAACAGAGGGAAATATGGTACAGTCACTTTGGAAAAAGGTGGGGACAGGGACATGCGAGAAGATTCATTAGGATTTTCTGTATTTAGCTGTATAATTTAAGCAGTGCACAATTCTAGGTGCCTGTCACAGGGCCTCTACAGTTTGTATCAGTTAACGTAATAGTTAACATTTTATGTGATTGAGAGAATGACACTTTTCCATCTGATCTTAATGAGCGCTGACTTTGCATAGGTGTTCCCCTTTCAGCCAATAATCTAATTTCATAAAGTTAAAAAACAATCAAACAAAAAAGCAGATGGTTGAGATTTGGAGGGAATTATTACTGATTTTCTGGCTTGTTTGTCCATGGAAATTGAAGCAAAGTCTCTAGGTCTGAACCAACAGCAATCAGTGAAGAACACCCCTTATCAGTCTGAGGATAACATGGGGACATCAGACTCTACCATGCCATCCTCAAGCCACCAGATATGAAAATGTGAAGAACAAAAACACACACTTCAGCATTTTAACATAACAAAAGAATTTACACGAGTGTCTTCTTCAGTAACTACCAACAGTGCATAATAAATCACCTAAATTATATCTAGAGAGTCTTAGTACTCTGTAATTGCTGCAATGGGCTGTTTTGTATTCTATGGTTGCTTTCTACTGTGCTCATTTCACTTGAAGACACTGAACCTGTTATCCAAACAGATTTTCACCCTGCACTATGTTTCCTAGGCTACACGATGGACAGTACTTTTAAGAGTGAGGGTCTGTAGTGGGAAGGAGAGTGGAAAAAGTGAATACTGAAAAGCAGCAAAATATGTTGTCTCATCAAGAGTACAGCAGTAATGTTTTGAACAATAGCTAGGGCTTCTTACGATTTCTTTCTTGTTCATCCTATGAATTCTATACCAGCATGCAAGGTGAAAGCTTAACTATAGTGCTTTACTTCAGAGATGCTCATGGGCAGCAGAGCATGCCAGACTTTATTGGAATTTGGAACTCCACAGTCTGGCATTTTCTGATGCTCATCCTATTCAAACAGTAAATTTACTATCCAATTACTAGTGGCCAGGTCAGTCTAAACAGACTAATGCAGGGCTTCAAGCAATGCATAAGGTAATCTAGCAGGAATGACAGCCAGTAAAATTACTCGTGTTTGCTTTTTCATTACAGAGACAGCCTTTGATCCTTCAGAATTAGTAGCCTTATATCCTGTGGGGCTTCCTAGGTGTGTGCAAGTCCAAGCTATACACCACAATCAGAAAGGTGGTCAGCTACCACTTTCCAAGGCTAAATGGTTTAATCAGACATTGATGGAAAGAGAAATAAAATATAGTGATCACTCTGTAATTGCTTCATCAGAGGCAATAGGCCTCTTCACTCCCTTTCACTTTGCGTAGCCACGTGCAAAGACTGTGTAACTCACTCGGGAAAAGAGTTCATGGTCCATGACCCAGCCAGGATTCTCTACTCACTGATGCCTGTTGTAATGTTTTGTATTCTCTTGGCACAGATTTAAGTGGACATTGAAGACTAACTGCCCTGGAGGATCGGGCTTATATGGTATTGCTGAAAGTCATTATTGACCTCTTAATTTTGTACATTATGCACTCTTAGGAACCACCCCAGGATAATGCTATTTTAAAATGACATCCATATTTTGATACAAGAACCTAACCAGAACACTAATGAAGACTTATATCAGCAGTGTTACAAACAGTTCATATGCAGCCAGATGCAAAAGGGATATGTCAAAATTGAGCTTTATCCTGGGGGTTGCGTACCTTTAGGTTGTGCATGTTATTCTTTTGGACAGTTGCCTTCAAAGTTAATGTTACTGAAGGAATGTATAAAGTGCACTTTAATGGTTTACAGAAGTATTTAGAAGGAACAGAAAGCATGATAGGTAAGACTGAATTCTGCTGAGAAATGTTACTTTGAACTTGTACATTCCTAATAGATATGCAATCTGTTATATTAGTTCCTAGGATAAGATGTGCTTATGTAGTTGTTGTATAAGTGGTCTAGCATACTGGAGAGTTGAATCTACAGTAATCTAGAGGTCCACTTAGTTAACTGGGAATAAGGACCTCAACATTGATTTCCTGTTTTTGTCACAGCCTTGCCAGGTGTCTTGATCTGAATCATGTAATTTTGTGTGGTATTTTTATATTACAAATACAAAACCTTCAACAGCAAGAAATAAATAAGGTGGAATAGAAAGGACCAGGGATAAAATTTATGTGTTTTGTGGGTTTGTCATAAAGTTTTATTGACGTGTACCCAAAACCCCAAATATGTACATCTAAAGAGGATCAATGCTCTCCCATCTAGGAGGTGCACATTCCCCAGCAGATTGCTCTGCAGAAGTACCTACGTAAACCTTTGTGAACAGTACTTAGTCAAACCAGCTGAGACTATACAACATACTGGACTATGAACAAGTAGGCTTACAGAACCAAGATTTTCCATTGTTACATTCCAAGCACAACACATCTAGGGTGCTTGTACATCCACTTTCTAAGTTACATCTGTCCTGAGATACCTGAAGATTTCATGTTCTAGAGCTGTTCCTCTTGCAGTTTTCATCCACAGGACAGGTTCACCTGTCCTGAAGCCAATCCTAGGCATAAGGAAGGAAGCAGCTGCCTCAGGTAGCACGTTAGTTTCAGCAATGAAATAGCAATGGTACCACTATATCTGGTCCTTGAGAATTGAGCCTTGCTGTTATTTCTGTTAAGCTCCTACTACTACTGCCATGGGGTTAGTGAGAATTTAGACTGACTACAACTGCAGTGTGCTACTGCCAGTTGCAGCAGTATCAGTCACCAGCAAGCTTGGCTCTTTAGATCTTTTTCAGCTGCCACCCAGCTCTCAGTGGACCATTCCATTTCTCTCCCTATCTTAGTCTCTCATTTCTGTGGTAGCTAAGTTCAGTGTCATGTTCAAGTTTCCTTCCAAACATTCATTGTAGTTTAATCTAAACTTTTTTGAGAAGCACTTTATTCACCTCAAAAATGTATGAAATTAATACATAAGTTAATGGAGATTATATATATATTAAAGGTGGTAGTGAAATATAGGATAGGGTAGTAAACTAGAGAGATTTTTTTTTAAATAAAAAGTCAAACTTCTAATGCAATGACAAGTTACTTTCTCTTATGTAAAACAAATCAAGGCTGTAACAAAGGCTGACATTTCCTGCATGACAAGAATCAGGAACAATGACAAAAATAAACACTACTGGAAAACTGATTTATGAGATCTGTTTTTAAATCTTTCCAAATTGTATTAGCCTAGATATTTTATTCGAAACCAATTTACTACCTGAATCTGTTACCCTAAAACTAAATGGAGAGAAGGATAAATGTTTCAGTGTCAGCCTATAGCCATTTATATATATGTGCTTAAGTACAACAGTGTTTTGATTTATCCGGTAGAAAAATAAACTCATTCCTTGGAAACCTAGAAAGAGGGATCTGGTGGTTAAGGCCTTAAATATTATTAGTATTATTTTCTACTATTTAGAGTTGGTCAGGTGGAACTCTAAACAAATAATCCATTCTATAAGTAAATGACTTGAAAGATCTAACATTAAACCTAAAAAGCCAAGTAATACACACACGCCATTATGACACGAGAGAGCTGGCATAGTTGAATGTAGCAGTTTGTTCGAACCCCTTATTTGTAAACCCTGGTTTGCAAATACATAATTATGAACTTTTAACAACTCATATTATTTATGTGTGGCTTTTCTATGTAGACAATTACAGGGTTATTTAAGGCAAGTGTTATTCAGTATCTGGAAGGAGCCTTGAAAGAACTATTGTTTTGCACATTTGTGTAATTAATAAGTTTTGCAGAATGGATTTTTTTTACTCCAACGTCCATTATGGTCCTTTTAGGGAGGACACATACATGCTGCTGGATGAAGGTCTAATATACTCTGTCAATTTCTGTTTTCTAAATTAGCAACCTTGCAGACCATATGATCTTTCCTATCTTTTCCCTGCACTAGCTTGTCAAGTAAAAGCTATGGCACTTTCCGTAAGTAGTGTATGTAATGAATAATGTGCACATTCAGGCATAACCTCAATAAACCTCATTTGTGCAAACTCTAATAAAAAAATCTTTAAAAGTGTTCTTCAGTTGATTGCTATATATCCAGTGCTCATATGCTGATTCTATATTTCCATTGCTTCATATGTGGAGAGAACTGTTTACTCTTGTGTAACTTGCTGGTCTGAAGAAAACAACTCATAGTGAAAACCTCGTCTGTCTGAGTTCTTCTAGGCCTAGGCTCAGTCTGAACAGTTCAGAGTTGGAGTAAATGACTGCACGGAACACAATTTTTTCATCCAGAGGAGGACTAACATAAGTGTGGCTTTAAGTGATTACACAAAGGCTTTTTAGTTCTAATAATCTACTGGCACAGGTGTGAAATGCAGAATATGCTTTCATAACAGAAAATGTTGAGCAACAGTTGAAGTCATTTATAAGAAATACACAAATATTACCCTCCATTAGAATCATCGTGATGGGAGACAGTCAAATTATCTACTAGATATTTAACTATTTGCATTTTTTTTCTTTAGGTTTTTATTCACCTAATAATAGCATCATTTACACAGCTAAAACAATTACCTAGTGTATGTGCAGAAAACCTATTTCTTAAATGTTTCCATTTGATTTGTTGTTGCTGATCCAGGATATTTGATAGAGAAGAAGCAAAGAAACCATACAGTTTTTCTTATCTAGAATGAGTTGTCATCATTCATTGATTCTCATCTCATCAGTGAGACAGGCCGGCTGCTACTTGCTAGCCATTGTCTGTGTTTTCAGTCACTGTGTTTTACATTTATATAGATTGACACAGAATGATTTTTTTTCCATACTTCAGTTGCTTAAGGGTCAAAATAATTCATTTAACTAATCATGGAACATTAAATGTCTCACTATAATTCAGTACACCTAAACATTGTGCCACTTGCAATTTATCTTAGGGGCCCAAACTCCAATGCATAACAAATTGACCACCTGCCAGCTTCTTTTTGCTTTGTAATGAAGTACATAATGTCTAATACTGTCAAATGTTAACACCTCTTTCCAAACATTTTTGCCCTTTTTATGCAGCTAGAAGGGACATGCTTTTAGGGTTCATTCCTTTTCTGAGTGGAGCCAGTAGGAATGGAAATTCAGCAAGATCAGTCTCTAAATGGGGTGATGACTCAAGTTAATTATTTATAGATTAATTGTGTGGAAAAGAAGGTGATATCACTAGTAAAAAGTAGTATGTCATAACCTCCCATCCTACTCAGACTAAATAGCAGTAATATTTGCAAATAGAGCCATTGGGATAAATGGTATAAAGATTTGAAGCAAACATTATTTAAGGTTCAGGAATCCTTAAGCTGCTTCAATGAGTGAGGGCAGCCTAAAAGCTCACTCTCATTTACCACTGCTCTTTACTTTTAATCCAAGCAACTGAAAAGTCAGGAGTTCGGGCTAGGACAGGCTGGGAAAAAAATGTAAAAAATGCAAGGTGAAGGAACATGCAAACATCGTGACAGTAACATTTCAAGAATTAGGGATATGTTTTCACCTGCCTTGATGCTGTCTGACCTTTACTGGTATTAATCAGGTTCAGATACATACGTACTACAAGATCAGGCCCTTACTCTTTATGGAATCATTTTAGTCATTTCAAGAACAGCCAACTCTTTAGGTATTCAAGTACAGTTCCACTGTACTTGACATCCATGCACAGTTCCACTGCCATTTTATGCTGACCTGTCACAAATCATGAATGTCCACCTATATATCATTAAAAAGTATCATCTAGGGATTTTCTCAATCTCTGAGAAAGACACAGAATATATTTACATGAAATTGCAATTAAATTGTCATGCAAGTAAATACATCTTTTTTTAATTCCTGTGGTAAAATTAGAAGAAAATATTTATTTATACAGGATAGCTGTTAAATTATTTGATCATATGTTGCTAATGCATCAATTACTTACCTGTGACAGTGAAGTCATAATATATAAAAGTAAAACAGTAAGGAACCTCACTCAGCTTTATGTTTTCTATTTTCAGGAACACAAATTGCTATATTAACTTCCCTGGAGACAGAGTGTAGTAGTATATAATGTGCCTTTGATAAGGGTTTGATGAACAATAGGTCACCTCTATATTTCCCTGTGACAGCTATTGCAATATTTATGGTATATCTGCAGAGCTGCCACTATTCCTCTAGGTAAATCATACCAGACCCAAACATTTGAAGTATTTTTGAACAAATAATTAAATGTATATTTATTTTCTATTTCCTTATTATTAATATCATTTTTGTAAAGCCTGTAGCATTTTAAAGATTTTTTCCACCAACTTGAAAACTAAATTTTTTTTTTTTTTTTTTTTGAATTGACATTTTCATGGAATGACATGCTTCAAACACCTCTGGCAATTTCTGGAAAACAAATATAGCAGTGCAAGACCTGGACAGGAGGTATGGCACACTGCCAAGAACTGAATGGACAAAACTAGGCACCTGACATTATGCGCAGCAGACACTATGTAAAATCATATTGCATTAGGTCTATAAACTATATTCCCTCAAGAACAATGAGGCAGACCATTACTGTCAGTGTTTTTTTCTCAGTTTCCTCTCAAACACTGAGTCCATATGCAGGATTTGTAGGGAATCAAACAGCGGTTCAGTCTGTTCCGTCATAGCTTCAGAAAGCTAAGAAAGTAATTTTACTTAAAAATAAACTCTGTTGAGGATGGAAAGAAAGACTTGTGTGTGAGAGAAAAAATGTGCAAAAAATGAAACTTTGGGAGAATCTTAAAAACTTTTAATTAAAGTTTGAGAAAATTTCAGTGCTCTCTGCTATGGATGCCTGTCAGACAAGAAATGACAGAAATTTATTGGCCCAGAACTGGCTTAGATTTGATTACTTGCATTCTTAATGCCTGAGTGTTCATGAGAGTGCTTCTTTGGTTGGGGAAGGAACAGTGGAAAAAGAGCATTTTCTTTAACCTGTCACTAGTGGTGACTTTTGAGAATGTTATTCTTAACAACATTTTTTTTTTTCATCTCTGGTTCATTGGTGGTGCACCAACTTCAGTGAGCAATGATGTGGCCATGGGAAACTTTCTGGGATTCAGATTTTTCTTTTGGTTGGTTGGGGATTTTCTTTTCTTTATATGGTAGAGTTTATTATTGTTATATTATTATTATTATTGATCTATTGTTACTATGAGTTTAGCTTTTTTTTTTTTTTTTTTTTTTTTTTCCCCGCAGAGGCTATTAATCCAGATTTTAAGCTTACTTTCTATCCCACCTCAGCTTCCTAAAAATATCCCTTTGTAATTTGGCCAAAAATATCTAACCACGATTTTAAGCTTACTTTCTATCCCACCTCAGCTTCCTAAGAATATCCCTTTGTAATTTGGCCAAAAATATCTAACCACTTTTGCTGCTGCAGACTGAATTCCTAAACAACACTGCGTTTATTTCAAGTTACTTGCTTAAATAGCCTTACTTGGCAATTGAATGAATTTATTGTATCTTCTGGGTATTTTCTCCTAAATAACTGGTTCTGTGGGTAGTTTATTGTTAATTCCCATTCAGTATTAAGCATCTCGCTCATTAATAGAAATTATCTCAGGGATTTACAGATTGCTTTTCTTCACAGCACATTGTGGAGCTTCTGCCCATGTGATTTTGTTGGTGTGAAATGCTTGCAATGGCACACCTGAGTGACTGGGGAAGTGGAGCATGCTGTTACTTGCTTTGCTGGGGAGGAGAGGGTGTGAAATAGATGTGAGTGTAGAGGTGGGTGTGAGTGGCTGTGCTCATGGAGTGCTGGAATGAGAGCACTGGGGCGTAAGGGAGGGGAGAATGAAATTAGTGCAGTTGAATTGCTGTGAAACTGCTTGACTAATAACCAACTCAATTTATAACACAGTTAAGTGGCTTTCTACCTTCTGTCAGACTGTTCTGAGTGAACAGACACCATTTCAGTCTTATGAGGAAAGAGAGGTTTCTATTGTCCTTAATGAATCTGGAGATCTTGGGTTGCTAATTTATGTTCATAGTGTAAACACGCATACATACATGCACACATATACTTATACATACAGATCTTCAGTATTTGCCCATAATAAGTTGAATTCTTTTCCCTCTGAATTTTTTAGACTACTGTAAAGAATTTCTAGCTTCTGAAAATGAAGCTATTGCAAATAGTCTAAGTGAAATTCTCTAATCTTCCCAAACGTTCTCAATGAAATTTTCTAATTTGCCTTTTCAGTGACACACTTTTACCCATATTAAAAGGTGAGCACCAGAGCATTAGGACTAAAGGCTTTAATCATATAAAATAAATAATCACGACAGTAAAAATGAAAATCTTTCATACGAGATGAATAAATATCCCAAGCCTGATTTCCCATTGCTTACACACCTGCTAATAACCCCATGGTAAATAAGGAATAGTGCTGCGTGCATGACTGTAACTTTAACTTCCCAGTTCTAAAGTGTTGTATTTTACATGTAGTTCGGCACCATGTCTGGTAGCAATAGCAGCATACCAAGGAGCATAACGTGAGTCATATACTGGAAAAAAACTAGGGCAAAAAAGGTAACAAGCATAGATTCCATGTGGTTTAAAGTACTGAGCATTTCAGAAATGAATTCTTTGTGAAATATTCAAAAGGTTGTCTTGAGATCTGCAAAGCTGGAGAGGAAAAGGAATCCCCATTCTTCCTATCTCTTCAGCACTTTCATTTTTTGCACTTCAATCTTTCATTCATACATTTTAATTAAAAATTAATTATTATTAATAAAAACTAATTTCATTCAACCAGATAAAATACTGGCTTCATATGATTTAAAATGTTTTTATATTGAAGGAAGAAATCAATGATTACATCACATGCTGGGAGAGCAGAGAAGGTAGTTTGCATTTTTTTCTGTGCCACAGTTTACTTGGAAATATCTTCCCTACCTTGAAATTGTTATTTTTACCATCAGAGAAATCAGATAAAACTTCTTACTGAGTTACGCTATCTCACATATTCCTCAGTGGCAAAAAAACCAGCAGTACAAAAACATTACTGATTTTTATTTTATTAATTTTTCAAGTTTAATGATAGGAAAGTAGAGGAGGAAGAAGCACTTCAAATCTTCAGCTAGAATCAAGTCTTTCTTAACTGTTGTGTGAGTATGGGAGCAATAATTAATTTATACAATAAATTAATTCTTTATAATTTAATTAATATTTTTACAAGTACCCTATTTAAGATAAAATCTTACTGGCTGTAAGTGCTTGATTCAGGCACTTACATTCAGGGTAAGTGCTTGATTGGTTGCTGGATCTGCCTTGTGAGTGCCAGCTGACAGATGTGTTAGTGGGGTTAATTAAGAGTGGCTTGGTCTTGGACTCAATACCAAGACACATGTTACTATCATGAGCAATCAGACAGTAGTTTGATAACCCACTTTTCCTGCAGTGTGATACTGAAGTGTTAAAATGGAAGATGAAATCAAAGATAGACCAACATGAAGTCATAAATACAGGGAAAAAGAAAAGTCCTACCCTTACATATACAGTGATAAACTCAGAGTTGAATGAGCTGTTGGGTTTTTAGTAGATTTTGAAGCCCTGACTCAGTACTCAGGAGTCAAACAAGTTACACTGTCTTAGAATTTTGTAAGAAACACAGTGAAGGAAACAGGGTAATTAATTGTGCCTGTTTCTACAACCATGTTCTGTTCATGTTGTCAACACCATGTACTTCTGTTTCCTTAGCTCAGTAGAGGGAAAGGTTTCCACAAGCAATTGGGGAGAGGATATGAGAAATCTGTAATGTCCTTGATGTCTTCCTGCTCTCAGAAAGCACCAGCAGCAGGTGGGCTGTCTTAGGGAAAACAACCATAAAAAGGGAATGACTGTAGAAAAGCGTTATCTTCCAAAAGTAACACAGAATTAACACTTCAAATTTATCCCAATAATATTATTACACTGCCACAATTTCTGTTTTCTCATTGTCTCTTCTTGTCATGGAACAAATTAGATTCATATGTCATTTTTCATATACTTTCAGATATTTGTACTCAGAGTAACACCATCCAGAATTTACCATTTGTTTGGTCCACAAAAGGTTTCAGAGAACCTAAAACTCTGTTGCAGTCTATAATTTGATTACCTGTTCTTTTATTTTTTCTCCTGTACAATCAACATGTGAAGGGTTACTAGAGTGGACACCCAGTAAACTTAGAGACTTGCTTTAAAAAATCCTGTTTCTGACTGAATTCACTGATGTCAAAACTGGATTTCAAAGAGTGAAGAACAGTTGTGGTAAGGACAGCTAACAACTCAGTTCACATCCATGAAAATCCTATTTTTTTTATTAGGTTAGATTCAAAATTTTGCTGTCACAGCTTCTTCATATCAAGAGTTTTTTATCTGTTCTAAAGACTGTGGCAATTTTAAGGTTTTGGAAACTGTACATCAGAGAACCTAATCTATTAGAAGATCCAAAATGCTGTCTTGAGAGAGTCACGAGAAATTTTAACTTATGCTTGCATAGCTGCATACTTCAGTCTTTTTTACATCACTGAAGGTCTGTTTGTGGACAGGCTATTTCCCACTTTTAACATCTTAGCCTGTGCTGTAATTCTTTTTGTTCCTGAACAGATGCCATACAACGTTCATTTCATGTGGCAAGAATGACTTGTTGTACTTGGTGACATCCGTAAGTCAGGCTTTTTAACTCAAAGCCAAAGAGGGCAAAAGGTTTCCTAATTATTCACTGTGTCCCTTGCTAAAACACTGACTAGAAAGTCAACCTGCTAAATGGTTAGAAATTATATTCATATGTGTAATTAGTCTGTAACCTTTTCATAGCCTCTTTGTGCCTTACATTCCTGATGTCTTTTTCAGATGTCATTCTGAAAATGTCATAGATCAAATTCTTCAGTAAGGATGGAATATGGAATGAATCTGACTTGTTTTGACTTTAAGATTGATTTTGTTGAGGTGTGACTTCTCTGTTTCCAAAACGTGACTTCCAAATCTACCATAAGGTGGTTTTATTTATTTATTATTTTGCTTTGCTTCATTATGTTTTAACCTACCATAAAAATGCTCCTAGCTAGTTAGAAGGAACACTTCTTGCATAACAATCAGCATATTTTCTTAAATAAGGGGTGAGTGGCAGGTATGGATTTACATGACAATTTCAGGGAAATACCTCCCTGTATTCCCTCCAGCTACACCTACACTAGTAAGGCTTCACAGGAAGGAAAGAAGTTTGTAACTCTGTTTTATGTTTATTCATATCTTACCAATTGCTCTGTCAGGTCTTTGAAAATGTTTCTTCTGAAAATCCTGTTTTCAAATAAGCCAAACTGAATTTCAAACAAGTCTTTTTATAAAACACATCAATAACAGATTAAGAGTAGCAGCTGTTAGCTAACATGATCTTGCTATCAGTGACGTAAACAGTACCACTGTCAGTTATGTTATTTTGATATTGGAAACTCTTGAGTATTGACTTTAGAAGCTAGTGGGAAAGGTTTGATACCCAAGGAAAACTATGCTTGGGTCGAGGAACAGCAAATAATGTAGCTTTGATTAATCTACGGGGTGACACTTGTTTGGATATTATTGGTTGCATTGATTTTTTGTTTTACTGTTGTAGCATGATAGTTATAAAGCATGTTTATTATATATAAAATATATAAAGTGTGATATTGTCATCAGTTGTCATAATTGTCACTTCCTCAGAGAAAAGTGTCATTGTAAACATAAAACATCCACATTGAACCTAAATACAAAAAGAAGTATTGTGTGTTATACTGCACAGTGTCTGTGAAAAGCAGTAATTCTTTTTACATTATTCACTTACTGAGGAAGTACAACTGGTATACTTCTATTTACAAGTCCTCTGATACTTGCCTTAAGAATGCCAGACTCAGATTCCATTATAATAGCTATTGCTGCAAAATGAATTCTTGTCCAATTACCTATTCAGGCACTTGGAAAGGTGGTGACAATAATACTTCTTACCCAGTGCAAATTACCAAGGGAATACCTTTGAGTCAGTCTTTTCCAGAACCAAGCCATTACAAGATTTTCTCCTGAAAACTTGCATGTACACCATAGTGGTTGCCTTCCAGCCTGAACCTGCTCTGTACACCATAATCTGCTTCCTGGTCCTGGTTTCAGGAAGGGACCCTGCTCTGCTGATGGCACCTTCTGGCAGTTCAGACTTCTACCATGTTATTGTGGTAACCAGTAGTCCAGATTAATCTTTTCCTTAGAAGACAGAAAAATCTGTGCAGAAGGTTGTATAAATGTGAAAGCTGAGACAACCCACAGCTGCACTCTGTCTCTGCCATGCTAACAAAGCAGAAGGGTGCTGTGGCACCATCCTGAGAGTGAGGGCTGTGATCTCTGCCCCAGGAGAAAAGGAATTGGAGGCCCCAATTCTCTCTGGCTGAGGCTGTCAATTTTTTTTTTTTTCTGGCCATCTGACCATCTCTAGTTTGGGAAGGGTGTTCATCATGACCTCTCATCTGTTTGTGGGTGAGATGTTATAGAGGATTACTTTGAAACCTCCCTTGACTCATGGTATAAAGCTGCCAAATTAATCAAAATCATCCTGTCATACAGTTACAACATCCGTTGTTCTAATTAAACCATAAAGAAACCTGATAATTTAAGTCCTTGCATTTCAGTTAGCCTGTCTAAAACAGCTTCTCTGGGAGGGGTTATGAATTTTCTATTTGAGACAGATGAGGGAATGTAGATTTTTTTTTTTTTTTTTTTTTTCCCAAGCAAATTCCACTTTGCTAGTATTTGTGTGAAATTAATTAATTTGGATTTAATCACAGTAAAGTTTTGCCCATACAGCTATAAACAGTATGGCAGTTAATTAGAAAAGCACTCAAACAATTGTTACTGAAGGAGTATAATATGGAGGAAGAGTATAAACCTAGCAAGCCAAAATTAAATGAGCCAACAAAATTAACCAAAACCCCTCCCCAAAAAAACTTTTAATTTTTCAAGAACTCATTCTTTCCATTCTCACTCTTCTCCAAGTACTGTCAAAAAGTTGGCTAGAAAACAGCTTTTTTCCAGAGCTGTAATTGAAAAGGGCATCTCATTTGCACATGAATTATGTCACTGAATATATTAGTGAAATATACAGCAGCCAAATCGCCAAAGGAACATGTATAATGAAGAGATCGTGAGCAAATTCTAGAGTGATATCTGTTTGTAAATTCATGTGCTGAAGGCTTTAAACAATGAACAAATCTTCATCCCAGTCAACCCCTAGGTACCTGTTTGACTTCAAACATTACCTTGAGGCCCACTCAGGCCCAAAATGTTACCACATTGCTAGTCATTTCCCAGACAGGGTGAAAACACCATAGGGTTCACAAGTGTGACAAAGGGTTAAACACTTTGACATGATTTTTCATTACGCAAAGTTCAAACAGCTGCGAGGTGGGATAAGGACATAGCGAAAGGACTTCGCTATTGCTCAACAAACACCAATACCAACCTTTTCTCCTGATACTCTAATCCGATCAGTGAAACTTGTAAGCAGTAAAAGATTTTAATTTTTCTACTATTCAGAAACAGGTTCATTTCTACATAGATACCAATTTTAAAAGAAAGAATAAATATGCTTTAAGATGACAGATTCAGAGCTGTGTGTAACTATCAAAAGTAATGTAATTTTTCCCTATACATATCTAGCAGTTTTACGATTTTTTTTTTTTTTGGTACAAAATTTACAACTTTGCTATTTATGCAGAGTAAAAACAACTCTTAAAGGTTTTCTTAGCCAAACCCATCTTATTTTTAGCAGTAAACAGTAAAAAGAACCTAATGAAAATAGAATTTTCTCTCTGCTGGCTTTCCCATCAGAGTGATTTTTTTTTTTTTCACAGTGCTCATGAAATTTACCACTTAATTGTTTCATGCTTTGAAGATGCAATTTAATTTCAATGCTAATTAACAAAGAATGCTCAATCAGAATAACAGTGTATATCCAACTTTATTCTCTTTCTTGCCTGATGCAGGATACAAAAGTTATTTTTGAACCCTATTAAAAACCTATCAACTATCTCTCTTTATCATGTCCTTTACTACTGGAGCACCAGAGAGCTAGCCCAGTTTTTAAGCCATGGTATGACACATGAATAAATTTTTCATACCTCTGGAAATGTCCCTTTGGAAACTCCATTCCACAGGGCAATGATGAGAGCAAGTTAGATATTGCTGCTGTGTATAGCATTTAATTTATCTGCATGTGTTTCGGAAGATGTTGAGTTTTAGGAGTACAAGATATGATGTTCTTAATTTTTGTAATACTCTGTGCTGAGTAGAAGATGTATTTTGTAGAAAGAAGTAACAAAAGAATTTAATCATCCATTTGAGCATTAATTCAAGTGAGCTCTTAGGGAAGAGTTGTATCAGAGGAATGATTGCTGTCTTTGGCTGGAACCTCTCCAGAAATGTTGGCCTAGAATTACATTTGTTCTGTTCCCTGCCTGGTGTATATGTGCAATTTAATCACAGTATACATTACTCAGACTTCCTCCAGAGCTTAAATGAAAGGTCTTAACTACAGAGCATAAGAGGAAATGGAATGCTGGATGAGAAGATGACTCTCGATATCAGAAAAGAGATGACAAGAGGGCAGAATGGCAATATACAATGTCATATTCTCCAAGTTAGTTCGTAAGACGATTGGTTCTGCTGTGTTGCTGTTTCATTTTCAGATGACTGCCTCAGGCCTTAAGGTGCTGGAGACAATTGGAGTATTCAGCACCATCAGCAAGAGGAAATTTCAAGGAGAAAAAAGCAGTATGAAATGCAAAAATGAGTGCATGGTTTATGGCATATCTATATGTTTAGGATATTTGTAGTAATTTTTAATGGTAGTCATAGATTTTGGAATTTGAATGCTTTATCTGTATACTTAAATTATTATTATTTTTAATTATGAACTATTGTTAAAAAAACTGATCTCTATTTCTCATCCACAATTACATTCTTCGGACAATTAGAAAGAGAAGTGGTAAATAAAATGAATATATTGATTATTGCCAACTTAAGCTCTGAGACCTAAAGATTTTTTGTAAAAGAAAAGAAAAAGACACTTTTACTATATGCTGTATGCACTTGCATGAAGGCAACCCAACAGACTGAGGACCTGAGGTAGGATATTACTGTAACACTGAAAAATACCTCTGTAGCCAACATGAAGGTTGCATTATTACCGTGAGATGAATGTTATTAACCATGGCATTATTATTTTTTTCTTTCTATATATCTGGTAAGAAATTAAAATAATAAAATTGAAATCTGATTAGAAAGGAAAACAAATGCAGCTCACACAGAAATCACATGACAGCTACCATGGAAAGTCAGTAGAGAAAGTCAAGAACCCAGTCAGAGATAAGTAATGTATTGCTCCCACAAGATATTACATGCTTAATGATCACCCGTGAAGTCAGTCTCCAGAGCTGCAAACTAACCACAGACTTAATTGGTTACCCACATCTACACAAAGTTTGGTGTAAATATCAACTTAAACAAGAGTGTGCCAAGATATATATGTTAATGCATCATCTTGGGTAGTGTGTGAAAATCCTGTGAACTCATAGGATAGAATATGAGATTATTATTATTATTATTATTATTATTATTATTATTATTATTATTATTATTCCCTCCTTTTTGTATTTTGAAAATGAATAAAGAGCTTTGATCATTGGAGCAGGGTGCCTGAAATGATTAATTTAGGCCTTGCTTCCTGCACCTGTAATGTGATATATGATTTCAAGTGGTACAGGTATTGGTAAGAGAACTGTTTTGTTTTGGATTCACTGTGAATGATATGTAGAAAATAACAAAAACTTCACACTTCTTAAAATTTTACTATGATCAAATAATTTATTTTTTGTTGTCCCAGACTAAATCAAATTATTTCTTAAATCAGCTAAAGTTCATATGAGAAACACACAATGTGAGAAGGAAATGTTTATGTGGAGGAGGAAAGCCACTAAAAAATTTCTGACTGAATATTTGTACTGCAATGAGACTGATGTAGAGTGGAAATTCTCAGGGGACTGTGGTTTTTACTTACAAACCATAATGATCTCCAGGTAAGGAAAAATGGAATAAAAAAGAAATATGCAGTGTTTGATGGTGATCCTTTGGGAAAGGGTGAAAGTGAGTTTTTACAAATGGAATTTATGTTTAAACAATCAATATATTTACCTATTTGTGACAAAATCTTATTCCTCCCTTCCCCTTTACCTTGGTGTGTATTGATAGAGCCCCAAAGCAGCAGAAGCATATTTCAAATTTGGGTAGCTGTGGCTGACAACGCAGTGAGCTGGTGGAAAGTGTCAGGATGATGAAGCAGCACTCTGGAGTGCTTCATTTGCAGAGTAGGAAGAAAGGGGGAAAGTTGGAGTGAGCTATAAGTAGGGGCAAAGGATCCCTATAGTCATAGATCATCTGCCAAATGCAATGTCATGGGATGAATACCACCTTGAATTGTTAGCAGCATCTCTCATATGCTTATAGCTGTCTTTTGCATTCTGTGGAAACATTCCATTACTTTCAGTAACCTTGTAAAAATCCTATTTAACTGGAATCTGCAGAAGGGAAGGGACAGTAGAACATTAAGTTAATATAAAGATTTGTAAAAATCTATACAGTATAGTAACTATGACTCTTTTATTAGGTGGGAATATGTGTGTCGGTTAGGGTGCTGCTAGATATTATATATTGGCTTTCATTGCCATAACTATTACGTATGTAACAGCAAGTAAGATATTAGGATCCTAACCCAACACTCACCCCACTTCTATTACATAGTGCTCACAACAGAAGCCTTTTGGTAGCCCTCAACTTCCTTTGGTCACCTTCTCACATCTGGAGGCCTTGAGGGCCTCCTAGTGGACCCTAGTGCTCCTTGGAGTAGCTAAATAATTTTGATGAAATTGTAAAAGGTTAAAAACAAACAAACAAGCGTGTAAAATTGTTAAAAGGTAGTTATATGACTGTCTGCAGCAGGTTGAATTCTGGGATTGCTGCTTCTCAGGTTTGAAAGTCTTCCTATGAAATGTGGGGTATCACGCACACTAAAAATGCCCCTACCACCAGCTGAAAATTGACAAAGTAGATATATATGTATATATGTGTGTATATATTTATATTTGGATTGTTAGGCGTTCATGAATATAGACTTTGTCCAGCTGAGATGGTAGGGAGAAAAAAATAAGTCTTGATATATGTGAAAAAAAATAAGTCTTGATATATGTGAAACTGTGTCACAAAGAACCACTGCTCAGATCACATAGTTTTAACTAAATCAGGATCAAAGCACTGTATTGAGTAATTAATGACATGTAATTAACAGGCAATAAGTGAACTATACATTCAGGATTGATATCAGAGAAGCCAAAAAACTAGACGCTTGCAAAAGATTAACAAATGCCCATGCATTTCTAAATGCTTCTGTAGAACTAATCCCAGAAGTTTTAATACCCTCAGCCCCCAGTGACAGGCTTAGACCCCTCCACCCAACCCCGAGTCTTGTACATCCACCCTGGGTGTGGTCCCTACTTGGTACTAGGGGGGTCACCCTCTCCTGGTTCACAGTGTCTGACGAGGCAGGTGCCCCTGTCAGGCCATCACAGAGGATGTGCTGCTTGTGGGACACCTTGTGACAGCAACAAATGGGGGTTTGACTACCTCTGCATTAATTCAAGGTCTCCTCTCTCACAGTCATGCTTTTACAATTATTTTCAAGCTTTCTTCTTTGTTTCAGTTTTTTTTTTTTGTTTGTTTGTTTTTTTTTTTTTTTTTTTTTTTGTAATCTCTTACTTGTTATTTAATCTTGCTTTTGGTCCTATTTTGAATGAGCAATCTGGGGCAAGCGAAGTTTTGTGTAATTTTGTTCAGTCATGCTGTTTAGACATGCATTCCTGCCTTTACAAGTGTTGTTGTCCACACCATTTGTCAAAGGTGGATCGTGGGAGCACTCTCACACTATGCAGTAGAAAACAAATATTTGCAGTAAGTGTTGAGGCTTTTGATCAGTTTTCAGTCGTGGACAGATGGAAAAATTTGGTTTGAACATGTTGATTTATAACTTAAAAGACAAATATGAATGCTTTAGAAATTTTCATCCTGTCATAGCTTTGTTATGTACCTTCCCATGCTTATCTGTGTGTTGACACAGTTCATTTTTCTGTTCTTAATAGAACAGAACCATACTGAATAGATAAGGATACATATGTTTGTGTGTGTGTCCTTGAAAAGAGATACATGCGTCTTGCTTCTATACTAACCAATTACAGTAAGTCTTACATAATTCCAAATCTGATCTTTATTTTCATTTATATTTTACAGTGCATTATGACACTTCAATCTTGCATTATATTTATCAATAGGCTGTTGATGAGATGAATTATGCTGCATCCTTTGGATTATATGAATTAATTAACATTGTATTTTCCAATGAAAAGGGCGTTTGCTGTCTGTTCTAATATATCTTTACTGTGTTTTCATAGTAGTGATATTCTGTAAAACTTCAATATCCTACCTGGGTGTTCGGACATACATATTCTGGTGATATCAAAATCATTTTCCACCTCAGTAGGATCCCTCTTTAAACACTGTCTGTTTAATGAAAGCAGATAAAATGCTCGATCAAGTTAACTTTGCATTGTTTTTATGTTTTACAAGTTTATTTGTCTGTAAAAGCTAAATGGTGAATAGGAAAGAGTGAGAATAACTTGTAAGAGCATTGTTTTCTTCCTAGCTTACCTGCAGTTGATACAATAAAGGATATGTAAAGGTGAACAAGGACTCAATTTCTTAATCTACTTTATTTTATCTCTAGGTCTTTAATGCATTAACTAAAGGAGAATTTAGGTATTATTTTCATTGCCAGTAGGAGTGAATGAACTTCTCACATTTAGCCCAATGCTGGGTAGAGCACTTGTGACAAGGTTGTAGCTGGAAAATATTACAGCTCCTCTTACGGGCTTCTTGTGAGTCTTGTGAGTCTTCTGTAGTGTTTTGGGGAGGACTGAAAAATTGTGCCTGCAAAGACATGAACTCCCAATTCATGTGAAAATGAGAGCAAAACAAAGCCAAATCTTTACAATCCAGAACAGTGATCTTTCTTATCTTATAGCAAAAGAAGCCAGAAATAAGAGGAGTACTTCTGTGGTGCAGAATAGCAGTTGCAGTACCCTGGGACAAGAGAAAACTGTTCTCTTCAGTCTTGTCAGAAGAGGGAATAATGGACCTTGTTGCAACCAGATAAGTACTTTTTCCTTTTTCTTAGTGGTTGGTGTTTTGCAACAGTGTGTATATCATCAATAGAGACTCATTACAATACCAGAAAGATTCATACATTCTAGCAGGAGTGATAGCATTCTGGCTTCTGGAGGCTTCTGAGGTATTTTTTAGTCACTGATACTGTCATGTACTTCTTGTTTGGCTTTTAGGTAAAACACCTAATTGCTTTGTAACTCCTTTTTCATCTGTGAAGTGTATATTGAAGTATTTCCTTTGCTTTTTTCTATTGTAAACTCCTTTGCACATAAAAGAGGGCTGTTGGTTTTGGCGTCTGACTTTTATTTTAGAATAAATCATAAAAAGCTCCAGAAGGAAAAGAGCAATCTTTATTCGTTTGCTTTACACTGCTGTGTACAGCTAATCTGACTGGACCAAGGGCCCTCATCATCAGCTTCCAGAAAATTCAGTGAAAGTTGTCTCTGTGCATCACTGACCAAACAAGGCTCATTATAGTCTTTATGCAAAATAGCTTCTCTTTAACAAGTCCACTAGAGTTCACAGATTTTACACATGGTTGCAGCAAGAAAACATTAGAAAACATTGTAGACAATATATCTGAAAATGGTAATGAAAAAGACATAGTCTAGAAAAAATATTGCCATCCTCATACTGTAGTTGCTGTTGAGAAACTTACCAATGCAAACACTCACAAAGTTTTTTTTTTGTCAAAGTTTTTCCTTTAGAAAAATGTGATCAATGACACCTAACTATTAAAGACATGACAAGTTTTCGTAATCTAAATGAAATCAAAAATATATCCTCACAAATTTTGTAGAAGAGTAAATACTGTAAATAATAATTCAAAGATGATGTAGACAACTGAGAAAAGCATTCTTTAAGCACTGAGTTGGCCAAAGGGACGCAACATAGTTAGGAGAAGTATATAAGCAGCTGCAATATGATACTGTGTTTTGTATGCCTCAGGTTCTTCAGCAGATGTGCCATAATGTCCAATATTGTATTGGTTCTGCAATGGAAAGAGGGTTAGACTTTATATCAAGAGCCTTACTGAGTGTATGCTGGACCTACTTGTTCATTAGAAAAGTATCTAAAATTTATGCCACGGGACGGATCATTTCTTCTTGCCAATCCAGTGGACATGCTAAGAGGAACCTTTCAGATTCCCACTTTGGTTTCCAGAAAGTGGGAATCTCTATACTTACAAAATATAAATAAACTACTACTGTTACAAAGATTTCCCAGTC
Source organism: Heteronetta atricapilla (assembly GCA_011075105.1). Classification (NCBI taxonomy): domain Eukaryota; kingdom Metazoa; phylum Chordata; class Aves; order Anseriformes; family Anatidae; genus Heteronetta; species Heteronetta atricapilla. The sequence goes on along the minus strand of CM021736.1, from coordinate 10,686,954 downwards.
TTATTGCCTTAAACTATTTGGGCATGAGTATGTAATGTGTTTTCTGTATCTTTACAGACAAAAGTATATTTTCAGTATAAGGCAGTGTGCACAATAGCTGAGCTTTCCTTGCATATCTGTCAGGAGTCTAAGGAAAAATAATAATGTCTCAGTTTTTCTAAGCCATTTCCACAAAGGTTGCAATTTGAAATGTTTGCTAGCAAATGAGAATAATATGTTTACAAATACTGTCAGCTTGAGGTATAGACAGGAAGTTACTTTATTTATTTATGTTATCTGAAAGATCAATTATGTCTGAAGCTACTAGATAGGCTGCATCTAAGACTGAAGAAAGCCCCTGCTCCAGTGACTAGAAAATTTATGCTCCAGTGATGAGGAGCTAATTCCACGAGAGAAGTTGCTTGATTGCTTAACTGTGTAAGGTTGGGTCCAGTGACACAAACCTGACACAATGCAAACCAGATTGCCAATAGCTCTTGTTTGTAATACTAATTATTTGTATTACAAAGGGAGCTATGTGAAGTCTCATTGTCTTGGAACTCTTGCTGTAATACTAATTACTTGTATTACAAATGGAGCCATATGAAGTCTCATTGTTTTTAGCTTTGCACACAAGCCTGGTGCCAAGATTGTCACTGCCTTTGAGAAAATCTACCTCAAAAATACCTGACAGCTTACGAATGGGAGAAGGAAGGATTCTATTGCTCTTGTTTGCTGAAATTTGAGTTTTGTTTTCTTCTAGTATATTATTTTCTAGAAATGTGTTTATGTAGGTACATACATTGTATACTGGAGGTAAGTGACCAAGGCAAGTGTAGATGGTGAGCTAGGACTGGGCTGACCTACAGGAAAATGGCAAGAATGGAGATGACAGAAGGTGTGAAAACTGAAAGAACTCCAAATCAGGGGAGGTATGGAGAAAATAGCCAACATCACAGAAAAAAATACCTTCTAAAGTTGCTTGGAAAAGCAGTGGGCAGGAGGAGGAATATTAAGGGGAGTATACATTAATGCCTTCATCTCCTCCTGTCTCCAAAGCACCTCTGTCACTCTCTTGGTGTTGCTCTAATTTTAAAGCTGCTGTTGGCTAACATTAGTCTTATGACATCCCAACTAATTGTATAATTTTGGGATCCAGTAGACATTTAAATAGCTCTTTAGGAAACAAATTATATTTGTTAGTATATTGAAGACCAAGAACCTTGGTGATGACTTTTTTCATGCTATTTTACCTTTAAAGCTAATCATACTTTTTTTTTTTTTGATTTAAAAAAAAAATGTAGCTATCCATGTAATTAATGAATTCTTAATGTGTTCTAATGCCGTCAAAGATCATGTTATTCCACAAAACTGTAATGATAATATACTTTTTATATTCAGGACTTGAAATCTGCTCCACTTTTTCTTCCTTCTCCATAACAATAAGAAAAAGAATGAGTGGTGTGAAAGCTGAGATTATAGTTTTATATAGCAGATAATGCTAAGAAATCAGCATCTCCTGTGCTTAATATCATGACTTTGTCTATTAACAGTAATGCTTCTAGGACAATGTGAAATGCCGAAATGTTTGTATAGTTGCTGAATTTTAAAGAGCAGTGTGAAAAAAGTTATGTGGTTTCTCTTGGGTCTTTTTGTACCAGCTTTGTAGTGACAAGGGAGTAAAAACTGGCCTGGCACATGCTCAAATGAGATTTTTTTTTTTTTTTTTTTTTTTTTTTTTTGTCTAGGAAAGTAATCAGGAGGATGTGGTTAGCACAGGTAGGAAAAGAGAATGCTGACAGGGAGCAGAAAGATAATTAGCAGATTGTTGGGTCATTGCTTCTTGTATAATTCCAATAGCCCAGAAGATGATCTAAAAATTAAGTCCTCAGGTTTGGTGGAGGACAGTTTTATTATTCCTTTACATCTTCACCAGTTAAACTGTGGCAGATCCAAGGACCTATCCTGTTATTTCTTGTTTGGATTTATTTTCTTCGGAGTTATTTAAAATCAGTTTACTTTTTATGCGTGGTTTATACACCATATATACAGTAATTCATTTATTTACTGATGTTCCTTTTGCTGAGACCCATTAAAAGGCAATAAGATGTGACAAAATTTTATCATTTAGTTTGATATTATGACCTCTAACCCTGTAGCAGAACTATTTGCAGAAACTTGGTGAGGGCAATATTCCATTGCCAATACCAAAAAATAAAAATGTATGTAGAATTTGTTGAAATTTTGTTTGGTATGAATGCCAAAAGCTGCAGCAACATCAAAATAATGTAACACTTTGTTTTCACATTTTGAAGTGTAATTCCATGTTCTTTTTGTTTTTGTTTTGCTACTAGATATTAACAATACATGTCCAGACAGGTTTTTGTTTTTGCTTTAAGAATTCTGAAGAATTTAGTCTTCACTTAGAGCATGAACGAATATACATTTTGAAATCTCAGTACTTCAGTGAAACAGCCATCTTGCCCTCTGTACATCTGTGGTTACCAATATCATATTATGCAGAGTGGTTCTTGATTACACTGTTTGAAACAGTGCTTAATTTGTATACAGAGATCTGTAAATTTGTCACGTTCAGCCCCCGTAACATCTGAAGTGAAACAACTCCTTTCTTCTCATTTATGAACCTTCCTTTCTTTTACTAGGAAACCAGCATAGTTATTTTTCCATGACCATATTTTGACAATCTCTGAATCCTTTTTTTTTTTTTTCTCCATACTTTTCTTGTTCTTCCTGGTCTTACTATAACCATGACAGTTTCCTAAACAATAAACAGATCATGTACAGGTGATTTATATTTTGTAGCCACTGAACGCCAAGGCCAGTCCAAAGGCAGTGTCAGATGAGAGCAATATATTTAAGACAAAACCATGAATCATCACAACTGGAGGGATGGTTCATTTACAGAGTTTCCCACTCTTCCTTTCCCTGCTTTTATTGCTCTGGACATATTTTGGATGATGGTGTTTATTCAGAAGCATCAGCTTTCAGTTCAGGGTGGAGGCTGAATTTGAACTTTGATGCACTGTTGTCTCTAGAAGCACTAGTATGAAATTGCCGCTTAGAGAGGTTAGGTAGTTTTCTGTCATGTCTTTTGAAAACAGGAATCTCAAGGGTCAAGAAGCTCTTTATTAAAGTATCTTGTATTACTTATTTTGATACACAGTCTGCATTTTAAAGTCATTTAGACAGTTTCCTCTACTTTGTATTTCTCCAAGTAACACATTGAAGAGGTAAAAACCTGATATCCTGGCTTACAGGCATCAATATGTCCTACCACTGTTCAGAATGGTTTGAAGCTGAAAGCTTTGATTTAAGTCCAATTTGTAACAGAAAAGGGCATGTGATGTCATTTTGATATAGATAGAATATATATTGGGAATATAGCTGTATAAATAATACAGAAACTAAATGGGAGGTCAAGGACTTGAGCTCCATAACTTCTATTTCAAATCATTGTAAACTGTTTTTGGAAAGTTTTTCTAGCCTTTGTGTGTGTTTGTGTGTGTGTGGTAGTGGTTGTTTTGTTAAAAAGATCTAAGATGTGTTTGAAACACCTGGTGCCAAACTGATTTCCTACGACTAAGGGGTATTTCCAGGCAATAATTATTTTTCAAAAGTATCTGTGGCCCTCAACTGTTATCAGGATCCCTGTAACTTGAAAAAATGCTTTGTAAGAACAAGCCTCTCTCTCTAAAAGCACGTCTTCCACAGAAGCGTAGTGCCATCAGGTAAGAGCCAGCTGGCAAAAATCAAGAGGGGAGGCCTAGGTGGAAGATCCCCTTCCTTCCTGCAGGCACAGGCAATTTTCCCGAGCCTCTATCCACCTGCCTGCACAGAGACTGCCATAAGCTATTCAGAGGGCTGCTGTATCCAAACTGCTCCCTGTTTGTCTACTTTTCTTCAGCTGGCACCTTTTACACTAAATTGCTTAAAATCAATGTCAGCAACAAATTAACTTTCTCTGAAGAGTGTTTCCAGAAACATACTGGATTTTGTGGTTACCTACATTTCCTCTCCACCCCACTTTCCCCAGCCTTCAAGGACACAATGTGATTACAGTGAGTGCCAAGCTGGGAGCCTTTGATGATAGAGCTGAAGAGTATATGTTAGCAAAGCTCATTCAGTTCAATATTTTTTACTTAGATAATCATCTAACATGGAATTGGTCTTCAAAGTGCTTTAAAATATTTTCCAGATCTATACTAAAAATGTAAAGCTATGCATATTTTTTCTTAAATACTCTGTAAAATAGGAAAAAGTAAAACTTTGTGCTGCAAAACTATTTAGACAAGCATAAGTCAGGTTGTTGAGCAAAACACCAGTAGACAGAAATGTATTGCAATATTATTAGTATTTGCTGCACTGGCAAAACTCACACCTATCGCCACACTTTCTGCATAGGGATGAGGTGCACTTTAAAGGCAATTATTGAGATTAAAAAAAAAAAAAAAAAAACAAACAAAAAAACACAACAAATTAAAAAAACATATTGGTGTAGTGGCAGTGCCTTGAAATTAATAGTTTCATTTGAAAAATATCCCATAATAATAACAATAATATCAACGTGAAAAAAGCTACACACAAAAAAATGCAAAAAATAAATTCATTTCAAAAATAAACATTTGCACGTTGCAATTTTGAAATGTTTCTCTCTTGAAAGTTGCTAATATGTAATTTTACAAATCCAAGAGTTAAACTTCTATTTATCAATTGTTTTTCCTTAAGTTTATCTCCTTTTTTTCAATCTCCTTTTGATTTAGCTGCTGTGCTAAAAAATAAGTGATATCTAAAGTTCAATTTAGCACAGTTTAAGTAATTCTTTTAAGTTGCCTATTACTTTTGGAAGTAATATTATCAAGTCTATAAAATCTGCTCTTTTAAATCTCCTGGAGCCATGGGTTCCTATGAGAAGTACAGCTTCCTTCAGTAAGAAATGGAAACTGCCATTGCCTTCCTTGTGGAGAAAAACCTGGCAATACAGACCTCCAAAGTTCAGGCAACAACTGAATGGAAGCCATGCTCTGTATCTGCAAGATGCCAATTGCTAGTCTTTGTAGGGCAAAAATGAATTTGGTTTATGGCTCTTGGGCAGAGTTTCCCTAATGTGTCAGTTTTCTGTGGCATGGACATGACATCCTTATTCATGTCCTGCAGACAAAGATGACATAGAGGAGTAAAACTCAGAGGGGCATTGGTATGGGATTCATTCAGCCCTCCTCTCCAGTGCCCTGGGAAATGTGTAGCTTGCTTTTATACCACAGAGCCATACAGGACAGAAATCACTGGGGGATCAAAGCCATAGGTTAGGTTTTTAAGCAAATTAGGATACCAAACAGGATATCCACTATCTCAGTCAGCTTCCCACAGAAGCAAAATACTTAGCATTGCATGGGCCTTCACAGGCCTCACTACTTAAAAAACATTTGCACTTAATGGTCTTGCCAGTCAGCACAATTTAATTAACAAAGGAGTGGATTATTTGTAAAAGGATGTGATATCCAGAGCCTTCTTATCTGAAGGATTTCAGTTGCTGTTGTTATTTATCATATCCTGCTTATCTAATCCAGTTTTGGTGAAGGACAGGTTTTACAAGCTCAAGGTATATAAGCTCTGAAACTGTCCCATTTGGGCAGAGCCTGTCACTCTGCTGCTCTCTGGCCTCTCCTATAGCTGTAGTAAACTCCTTCTATTCTGACCTCATTTAAGCTGTAATTCCAGTTATTTCTGTGACATTCCTATGAATAACAATGTGTGCCTGTGCAGCTGAGTGGGAATTCATCGAGTGCTTTCAGATAGGTTGTTCCTGTTTTGTTATTTGTCTCTGTAGACACGGTTATGCAAACTGTATTTAAATGAAGTTTCAAACACGTCTTGGATGTTTCCAAGCACCTGCACAGATCCCTTGTTCAGTGTCATATGTTGACTACAAAGTCACAATGAGGCCTTACCACTAGAGTATGCTAGAGTGCATATAATGCTCACACCCATCCCTGTTCTTTGCTTCCTGAAATATGGTGCCATGTATTAAGTTAAACTCTCCAAAACGTTCAAATGCTTGAACTATAAAAGTTCAGGAGTCACCATATTAATTCAGGAGGAACATGCTGCTGTTCTGCAAGCCAGAGTTACAAACAGAGTAAATGCAGAACATTGCTTCATCTAGTCATGTCTTTTAGAAAGTGCTGCTTCTTCCTTTGTCTTTATTTAACAGAGCCTATTGTGTTTTTATGTGTGGCTGGATCTCGAAGCAACAAATTCTATAATAGCTTTAATAGCTTTATTATTATTATTATTATTATTATTATTATTATTTACTTTCATCAACAGGTATTCCAGAAATATACTTGGAATTTTGTATTTGCTTTCCAACGCACCCTGGTTTAAGTGACAACTGCTAATTTTACCTATAACTAGAGGCAGCAAAAGTTAGAGTATGTTGCATGTATTCCAAAAGCTGTTGCAATATTACTTAATGGAAATTCACCACATGACTGTTTCTTAGATGGTAACAAAACTGTTTTCTGATTTGGTCTATATAGATACTCAGGGAGTCTCCTCACAAGGGCCATTCCCTACTGTGCTTGTTGCATCTAGAAGTTTAGAAAATCCCTTCCAGGATTTATTTATTTTATTTGCTGAAACAGATCAATTCTAATGTAAGAAATCATTAAGACATTGTTTTACTTTTAATCATATTAATGCAAGGAAGATTTAAAACCATAATGATAGAAACAATGAAATCTTGCATTGGTACAAATTACTGAAGAAGCTCAACTTTGCACTCCATTTAGAAAGATGCCAGCTACATAGGCCTAATAAAAATGGAACATTTGGTTCAAAGAAACTAACCTTCAACTTTTTCTTTTTTTTTCTTTTTATTTTATTTTATTTATTTTATTTTATTTTATTTTTTATTTTTATTTTCTGAGAAAGCTTTAGGTGTAAGTATGGCCTAAATGCCTTAAACTAAAGGTAGATCAGAGAGGTTTTGATCATGTGCTTATGTCATATGATTTCTCCTAGAATTCCTAGCACAGAAGAGGTAAAAGGTCAACATCCCATCAGAAGAGTGCCAATATCTGTTCACTGTGGCAAAGGGTTTACAGGCCAATGTCCCACTGTCCTTTTTTTTTTTTTTTTTTTTTTTTTTTTTTTTCTTTCAGAAGGTTTAGAAAGAACATGGAGCAGTTCTTGCCTGCAGGCCCTGCTCCTGTGATCAACCCTGGTACAAACAGCAAACGGGGGAGAAGAACAACCTCTGCTGTGTCCTCTGAGCCTTGTTCTGATTACAGTTCTTCCCAGTTCTTCCCTAGGTTGCCTGTGTGGCTCTTTCTGACAGTAAGTTGCTTAACCTGGCACTCTGCAAGTAAGCGTGATCAGTGTCTCACTGGGAAGGCAAGGATTTTTCATTTCATGCCTCATTTGCATACTGTATCACTGAATCGGTGAAGAAGAAGCAGTTATTTAAAAAAGAAAACAAAGTTGATGAGCATAAATAACCTTTACTTATTTATTTTGGATTCTCAGAAAAAAATAAATACACATGGAAGTATGTTCATTTTATTTTTATTTTTATTTTTATTTTTGTCTTATAATGGAAGAGAACCAAACCATAGAAGCTATTGCTAGTGATGAGGGTAACTGAATTTTGCAAATCAAACATCAATGCACACTTCAAGACTTTTGTAATTAAGTCTTTTATCACTGGTAAGATTTTTTTCATTTTTTTCTTCAGCTGAGCTGAAGATTGGTGCTGCTGCCGTCAGTGGGAACTCCGATGATGGTTTGATTGGAAACAAGACTGTCTTTTCCCCCCCTTGCAACTGTGATATGTGGCAGACAGATCACATCCTGTGTGCAGACAGCAGCGCATTTTCTCTGGCTGCAGAGATTGCCTCTATTCTGCTCCAGGGCAACAACAGTTTGCAGATGAAAATGCCCAAATAGTGCACAGTGAACTGATATCTTAGCATTGATAGGAAGATTAACATTCCCAATCTAAAGCTAGTGAAATTCCTCAGTGGTTGTGAGGTGCATGATGTGTGGCAAAACACAGCATAGCAGGTCTGGGTTCCATCACAGCCTGTAATTATGTCTTATTGTTATTATTTTTATGATCACTTTTCATAAAACTTTAGTTGAAATAATCAGAGGCTGTGGCCCAAGACTTCCCTTCTAGAAAGAACTCAGTAGCCACTCTCCTGGCTTCACTAACCTTTCTGACCTTCTTGATCTTGCATCCCTGGACCTTGTCTTGTGGCTATGTTTTATAAAAATGGAGGCAAACATTTAGTTTTTGAAGAGAATTCGAGGTTGTGATTCTGCGTTGAAAGAAACACCTTTTTGCAACCTTTGGCTAGCCTTATGAAAGGGTTCACTGGTGAATTTTCAGCAAAATATGCAGGAAACAGATCAACCTGTTTTATGAGATATGGGTCATTACCTCCCTGAGGCTCTGACCCATTGAATTGTTGCTTTTTAAAACAAGTGGTTGTGCTCTCATTTCATGGAAGTTCAGTGTGGTTCAGCTTCTTCTGCAGGAAGAAACTCCTGCTGACCTGTCATACCTCTCCATAATAAAGTGCAAGACTGGTATTTAGTTTTAGATATCTAAACTACTGGCAAAATTTACATAAATATAGTAGGCAAGAGAAGGCAAGAGAAAACTGTTTAAATACAAATCTTTCCCCTTTAAATTGAGGTAGAGTTTCTGAGAAAATGGAAAATAACTGCACCATGGATTTGTTTTTAGAACTTTTCTGCTTTCATTTACTGTAAGCCTTCATTTTCCTTCAGTATTGAGTGGATTATGGGAAAATACAACTGAGTATCTTTCAGACACTCACTACAAGCAGCAATCATTTATTTTTAACCTTTGACAGTTAACACTGTGGAATTTCATCTCAGATGTAGGCTTTAAAACAATAAAGGTTAATAAAACCTTATTGTCAAAGCTGTATTGTTTTTTGTGATGAAATCACTGGAACCTGAAAATTGAGTTCTACGACTGGAGGAAAGTTAGGGAGGAGGAAAACATTACCTCTGCATGGAATGTAATTCAAAGGCAAGAGAAATACTAACGTCATGCCCAGTTGAGCTGTCTTACTCCATGTATTGATTTATTAAGCAAAATAGTTAACTGGGAAATGCCTAGTGAACATTTAATAGTTAAAGATGTTTTGAGACATGAAAAAGTGTTCATTATGCTCAGAGTCTCAAGAGCCAAATTAGTGGCTACAATGCAAACAAAGGTTTTGAGTAAGAGAAAGGAATTTTTCAGTGTTTGTTTTTCATATATCTAAAAGTATAGCTCAGAGCTTTTGTATTTTCAATATGCATATATAAATATATGTGCAACTATACATACCAATATTAATAACTTGTAAGTTTTGTGTTGAATGAGGCAAAATTTGTTTGGCCATAAAATTGCTTCTGTGGGGAAAAGCTGAAAATTCTGTCTTTAAGTAATGGCACGAATGAGACACTTGTAATAGCAGCAATATCTATTGACATGGGAAAGATCACTCCATTCACAGCTTTGAAGTGAGATTATGCAGTTTTACAATTTCTGAACAGAGTTACACTGTGACTATACTAATGTCAGAGCTAAGATGATATGTTGCTGATTTCCAAAAGGCTGCACAGAGAGTAAGCAAATATTCAAGTCTCAACAATCAGATTAGACACCTACAATGTTCCCATAGAGGAATGAAATATGTTTACACATAAATGAAAGCTCTTGGAATGGTGAGTCAGTTACAAAATAATAGTGTCATGCATTGCTTACATTTATGCTGTATTCCATGTAGACAAGTGGTACCCATATATGTTTTCTGATTATAGCTTAAGACTGGAATGCCATGATTTTGACTGATGAGGTGTCATTGCTGCTACTGACAGTAAAGGTTATCTTTTTACATAAATGCAGGATGGTATTTTGGTAAATTTATTTGCAAACACAGAACCAAATACATGCAGCTGTGCTCAAGACCTTAACCCAGGGATTATTGTTTTCATTCACTGAATTCTCAGCCATTCTTTTAAGTTTTTTCCCCTTATTTCTTGCTTTTCAATAATATGTAAATAAATCACCATTAATATTCAGACACAATGGGTATAATAAACCTATTTTGTTCACAAGATGAAAACATTTATCTTTTAGCAATAGTTAAAATTAAGGCTAGGTAATTAAGACTTTCCTGTAGGCCAGGGAATTATTTTAGTAAAGCCATCATGAATACAAGGTAACTGCATTTCCCCTGAGTGAAGTAGGTTAGAGTTGGGGAAAAAAATAAATAAAAAAATAAAAATAAAAAAGGGATAGACAACCTGAAGAAGATGATTACCTGATTACCACATTACTAATATTGCAGTTTGTTTATACAAGTTTTAATTAAAAGATTTAATGTGATAGTTAAACTACAAATCACATTCAGTGATTCACCACAGCTGACACTTCCCCACTTTAAGTCATCTTAAAAAGAAGAGAGAATTTTTACTCTAAAACAAACAATTGATAATTGTAGTAAATCTGATCTTTTCAATCCTACATAGTAATTAGGAATAAAACAAGGTTCCTGCTGAGAGTTCATTATCAGAAATAATTTCTTATGAGGATAATTGTTCTGTAATAGTGGTGAAGTGGCTAGCTTAATGAAACATAGCAACTTTTAACTTATTTTTATTTTGTTTTTGCCCCTTTTATCTATTTATTTTCTGGTTTTCTTTTTTCTTTAGATCTATACATCCTTTTTCTGAAAGGGATCTTTAGGTCCTTAAGAGGGAAGTTAAAAGGTATAGGAAAATTATGCTGCGCTTTCTGTATTGGAAGTGGGATTCATATGTATCTTCATTACAAGCATAACTAGGAGTCATCACCATCATACTGTGATCTACCTTCAATATAGGATTTATGTTCTTTCTAGGGTGATTTTTCTATAATCCCACAAGGATATATACCCAAATTCAGATTTTAAAGCCAAACTAAACCTCTGGGGTCTATCTTAAAGGAATGATGAAAGTCTTATATCCTTCTGTTATATGCAAGCAAATTCAGGAGGGAGGTAATGAATTCAGGAGGGAGGCAATGAGCCCTGCCAGTTCCTGGCCCAGGTTTGATCCTGGGCCAGGAACTGGCAGGGCTCATTGAGAGGGCTTTAAACTAGGTAGGAAGGGGGATGGGGCTGAGGCTAGGATTGTTGGGGCTGTGCCAGGGGGAACAATGGCAAGGCCGGAGGATAAGGCAATGGCCCAGCTGAAGTGCATCTACACCAATGCACGCAGCATGGGTAACAAACAGGAGGAGCTGGAAGCCATCATGCGGCAGGCAGGCTACGACTTGGTTGCCATCACGGAGACGTGGTGGGACCAGTCTCATGACTGGAGTGCTGCAATGCCTGGCTATAAGCTCTATAGAAGGGACAGGCAGCATAGAAGGGGTGGTGGTGTGGCTCTCTATATTAGAGAGTCTTTCGAGGTTGTAGAACTCGAGGTTGGGAATGACAAGGTCGAGTCCCTTTGGGTTAGGATCGGCAGGGACAACAAGGCTAGTGTCCTGGTCGGGGTCTGCTATAGACCGCCAAACCAGGATGAGGAGACGGATGAGGAATTCTACAGACAGCTGACAGAGGTTGCAAAATCATCAGCTCTTGTACTCGTGGGGGACTTCAACTTCCCTGACATATCCTGGAAGCACAACACAGCCCTGAGAAAGCAGTCTAGGAGGTTTCTGGAGAGCGTGGAAGATAGCTTCCTGACGCAGCTGGTTAGTGAACCTACCAGGGGTGGTGCCCCGCTAGACCTTCTCTTCACAAACAGAGAAGGACTGGTGGAGGACGTGATCGTCGGGAGCTGTCTTGGGCAGAGTGACCACGCAATGGTGGAGTTCACTATTCTTGGCGAGGCCAGGAAGGGGACCAGTAAAACCGCTGTATTGGACTTTCGGAGGGCTGACTTTGAGCTGCTCAGGACACTAGTTGGTGGAGTCCCTTGGGAGGTGGTTCTGAAGGGCAGAGGGGTCCAGGAAGGCTGGGCGCTCTTCAAGAGGGAAGTCTTAATGGCGCAGGAACGGTCTGTCCCCACGTGCCCAAAGACGAGCTGGCGGGGAAGAAGACCGGCCTGGCTCAACAGAGAATTGTGGCTTGATCTTAGGAGGAAAAAGAGGGTTTATAAGCTTTGGAAAAGTGGGCAGGCCACTAAGGAGGACTTTAAAGAAGTAGCGAGGCTGTGCAGGGACAAAATTAGGAAGGCCAAAGCTCATCTGGAGCTCAATCTGGCTACTGCCGTTAAAGATAACAAAAAACGTTTCTATAAATACATCAACACAAAAAGGAGGACTAAGGAGAATCTCCATCCTTTACTGGATGCGGGGGGAAACTTAGTTACAAGAGATGAGGAAAAGGCGGAGGTGCTCAATGCCTTCTTTGCCTCAGTCTTTAGCGGCAATACCGGATGTTCTCTGGATACTCAGTACCCTGAGCTGGTGGAAGGGGATGGGGAGCAGGATGTGGCCCTCATTATCCATGAAGAACTGGTTGGTGACCTGCTACGGCACTTAGATGTGCACAAGTCGATGGGGCCGGATGGGATCCACCCAAGGGTACTGAGGGAACTGGCAGAGGAGCTGGCCAAGCCACTGTCCATCATTTATCAGCAGTCCTGGCTATCGGGGGAGGTCCCAATCGACTGGCGGCTAGCAAACGTGACGCCCATCTACAAGAAGGGCCGGAGGGCAGACCCGAGAAACTACAGGCCTGTCAGTTTGACCTCAGTGCCAGGAAAGCTCATGGAGCAGATCCTCCTGAGAGTCATCATGCAGCACTTGCAGGGGAAGCAGGCGATCAGGCCCAGTCAGCATGGGTTTATGAAAGGCAGGTCATGCCTGACGAACCTGATCTCCTTCTATGACAGAGTGACGCACTGGGTGGATGAGGGAAAGGCTGTGGATGTGGTCTACCTTGACTTCAGCAAGGCTTTTGACACCGTCTCCCACAGCATTCTCCTCAAGAAACTGGCTGCTCTTGGCTTGGACTGGCGCACGCTTCGTTGGGTTAGAAACTGGCTGGATAGCCGGGCCCAAAGAGTCGTGGTGAATGGAGCCAAGTCCAGTTGGAGGCCAGTCACTAGTGGCGTCCCCCAGGGCTCGGTGCTGGGGCCGGTCCTCTTTAATATCTTCATCGATGATCTGGACGAGGGCATCGAGTGCACCCTCAGTAAGTTCGCAGATGACACCAAGTTAGGTGCGTGTGTCGATCTGCTTGAGGGTAGGAAGGCTCTGCAGGAGGATCTGGATAGGCTGCACCGATGGGCTGAGGTCAACTGCATGAAGTTTAACAAGGCCAAGTGTCGGGTCCTGCACCTGGGGCGCAATAACCCCAAACAGAGCTACAGGCTGGGAGAGGAATGGTTGGAAAGCTGCCATGCAGAGAAGGACCTGGGAGTGCTGGTGGATAGTCGGCTGAATATGAGCCAGCAGTGTGCTCAGGTGGCCAAGAAGGCCAACGGCATCCTGGCTTGTATCAGGAACAGCGTGACCAGCAGGGCTAGGGAGGTGATCGTCCCCCTGTACTCAGCTCTGGTGAGGCCGCACCTCGAGTACTGTGTTCAGTTTTGGGCCCCTCGCTACAAGAAGGACATCGAGGTGCTTGAGCGGGTCCAGAGAAGGGCGACGAAGCTGGTGAGGGGCCTGGAGAACAAGTCCTATGAGGAGCGGCTGAGGGAGCTGGGCTTGTTCAGCCTGGAGAAGAGGAGGCTCAGGGGTGACCTTATCGCTCTTTTTAGGTACCTCAAGGGAGGCTGTAGCGAGGTGGGGGTTGGTCTGTTCTCCCACGTGCCTGGTGACAGGACGAGGGGGAATGGGTTTAAGTTGAGCCAGGGGAGTTTTAGGTTAGATGTTAGGAAGAACTTCTTCACTGAAAGGGTTGTGAGGCACTGGAACAGGCTGCCCAGGGAAGTGGTGGAGTCACCATCCCTGGAAGTCTTCAAAAGACGCTTAGATGTAGAGCTTAGGGATATGGTTTAGTGGTGGGCTGTTAGCGTTAGGTTGGAGGTTGGACTCGATGACCTTGAGGTCTCTTCCAACCTGGAAAATTCTGTGATTCTCTGTGATTCTGTAATGTTACAAGTCCATAGGAGTCCACATACAGCAACAGTATGCTAAATCGTCTTCCTTGCAGATTCCCTAGGCTAGCCAGGAACTACAATCTAAGAAGAATGGCAAAAAAAAACTATTGTATTTGATTATCACTTCCCCTTCCATACACACAGACCACTACATACATACATACAGAGAGAGCAAGCAATCCTAGGGCCCTCCCTTTCCTTGGTGCCAAGGAGAATGACAGTGTTCAATTTCTGATTTTGAATTTCACTGCTCTTCTTGCTTCTTAGCAGTTTACCACAGGCTATGCAATTTGGACTGATAAAGACACAAAAGAAGTTATGATGCCTACTAAGAGATAATTACAACATGTGCACATCAGAGGAATAAAACTGAGAAAAAAATATATTGTAATACAGTGTATTACCACACGTATAGTAGTAGCAAAAGAGTAGAATTTGTCCTTTATGACAGTATTTGAAAGTGGCATTAATATATAATTTTAATTAAAAAATAGTTCAAATTTCTGAAAGCAAGTTTCATTGGAAGCATACAAGAAGGTCTAGTTTGCAGAAGTATTTACCATTCATTTTCTGGAAATCATAGTGCTACTAATTGTACACTCCAAAAATAGAAACATCGTTCTAATGAGAAAAAAGAAATTATCAATTTTCCCAAAGTAGCACACTTGTTTTTGATTCCAGTAAAACACAAAATAAAAGAAGCAGTCTATGACAAGTCTTTGATTATATGACAGATGTTATAAAAATTAATGTTTATTTTATCTTGGCTTTTATTTGTCAGTCATTTTTCTTAAAATGTGATACAATGTGGACAGCTGCTACAAGGAACACAGGTAAAATTAATATTAAAATCTATACATCCCAATTGTCCTCAAGTGCCATGGGATCATTTAATATCACTTACTATGGGTCAATTAGACCTCCTGTTAGAGAAATCTTCTGCAATTCACTGTTCATTAGCCTGACATTTGCAAATGAAGTGCTTACGGGTTAAGCGTCATTTAATCCCAGTGCTATAAAAAATGTAAGAGAACACAATGGCCTCTGTATATTTGGAACTTTGTTTGGGAAACAATATTTTAGGAATATTCTTGCAGTAATAACATAGGTTGCCAAATTTTGTCTTTCTGCAAGGAATAAGGTTGTCTGCTTTGTGAACATTTATTTGACCTTTTTGTTTATTTTGTACAAGGTAGATATATTCCTGAAGATTGTGAATACTCTTACTTCCAAGTTGTTTTCATGTTAAATGAAATAGCTTTGTTCCTTTCAGGAGTGAAAACTTACAGTTTGAATCCTGTTTGAAACAGAGCAAAAAAATCTGGTTTGAAAAATTAGTCCTGTGTCTAGGGAGCAGTATTGGGATTCAAGGTGAATTCAGCCACATGTAATTACATGCTGTGATATTGGGAGAAGACATTTCAGTCTCTTTTAGCTGAAAAGGCAGGAGTATTCTGGTTTCATAACTTACCTGAACGAAGGCAATATAGTGTTTCAGGTGAACTTCTCACTGACTGTACTAGTTTGGATTGTCTCATGTGCATGGTGATCCATTCAGTAATGGTTATTGGATTGAATTAACGTCATTTGCTCTCTAAGAAAAGCTAAGGCCACAACATACTAGAACTGTGAAATAAAAAGATATTGCTCAAGGTCACTGGCACAATGACGGTCAACACATTGCAGGGTGTCAGACGTGCCAAGTGTAATATATTGACAGAGCAGGTTGACATTGACAACATCTCTGAATGGATTTTTGCCTGGGAGTTCATAAAAGATAATTGTGGAGAACAGATGTCAGCAGCACATAGATTTTCTGAGAAAGGAAGAAGAAATGCTAAAGGAAATGAGGATTACATGAGAACAGGTGATCGCAAAATTAGAATGTCTTCAGGCTGACAGCTATAAGAACAGATGGAAACAGCATTCAGACTGCAGTGGAAAGGAAACAGAAAAAATGCAGATGGTCTTAGAGTATAGTGCACATATGATCTTCTGTACTATGCATATGTAGGTGTGAATACAAAAATAAAAGGCAAAAAACAAGCTCTATACATGTGAATAAACCTGCGGATTTTAATGCTATGAACTCGACAACACTTAAGTCAGTGGGCCCAATTCATAGTTGTTTTTCACATTTCAAAGTGGATCTAAAGCATTACTATACTAATTTGGTCCAGATAATGACTTCCAAAAGGGAGAACAATGAAGTAATGAAAAATTCAAAACAGTGTCAACATGAGTGAGATTTGCATAATTAGAATTTTGTACAGCATCTAGCTCTATGATCAAAGTTCTCCTGAGCTGAGCAGTTACATTAGAGTGATGAAAAAGTAGATGGGAGAAACAAGGTTGAATTATATGACTAAGAAGAATGAAGAAGGGAGAGGGTTACCATCTCCTTCATAGTTTTGGTGGTATGGGTATGAAAAATTCATGGTTTTCACTGAGATTCCCGTACTAGTGCAACTCTGCTACGGAAAGAGAGAGCTGAAATATTCAAGCCATCTAAAAGGCTTTCACTGCCATGACATTCTCTTTCTCCTAAAGAAAATCTCCCAGCACAGCTAAGGCAGCAGAAGTTTTGTAACATCAGTAAGCCCTCTAGAGTTAAGTGCCTAACTGCCTCTGAATTTGTAGGCATAGCGGTCTTCACAGGATGGGAATAATAGGCTCCTCCTGGTATTACAAAGGCATTCAGAGGTTATGCTCATTAAAAGCTGGAAGTTGGGGGGATAATCTGGTAATGGAAGCTACATGAGCACTTTTCTTAGATTGTTACCACCTGGGAATTAAGAGGGAAACTCATAATCCTCTGATTTCTCATGGTCTATTTGAGTGAGGTTGCAGGTCTCGGTTACAATGCAAGTATTTAAAAATCTCATTGTAATTAGCAGGCTCACTAGAAGACTCAGCAGAAAGGTAAAGATTCTTGTTTCTTGCTTTCTTTCCAACTTTTTCTGCTCTGCTAGAAGCCTATTAAGCTGGAATTACATGAACAGTTTTTGTTTCATTAATCTAGCATGAAAATGTTATCACAGTAGCTGATTTTATGTCCTGTTGGCCATAAAAAGTATTGAAAAAGCTAACTTTACAGATGTCCAGTCATTCCCCGCCTACAAAATCAGTTTGCGGCTTATTTTCAAGTGTTTTATTTTGGTGGTTTTCAGACAACTGAATTTTCAAGGTGTAGTGAATAGTAAACAAAGGGTTTTGAAAACAAAGCTGTTACTTGTGTTAATGTTTTCCTTTGACTTTTGTGGTATTTAATACTATGGAAAACCTATACATGTTTCTAGATGTCTGTTCTAGATATACATGTACTTTTACAGAGAAATAACATCAGAAACTTGAGAAAAGCAGTCATTGTCTGTATTAATTTTTGAATGTGATTTCTCTTATGCATATAGAACATGTGGTTAGTTGGTTTCTCTCTAGAGCACGGTATTTATCTTTCTCATAACTGCAAGAAAATATTCAGGATCAGAAAAGCAAAACAACTGTTTTGCTTGCAGTTCCAAAAGAATCACGGAAACTTGCTGAGTGAGAGGACAGATAAGGTTCACCAACAGTAAAATAAATAATAAATGATGTCTGCCTGTGGGTTGAAGATGAAGTGTAATCTCCCTATGGCATGCAATGTGGTTTTACATGTCATGATATGTGAAATTTTCTGAAGGGCAATTTGGGATTTTGATGTTCTTCATGACATGTTAATTATACTGGTGTGTGTTTATGGGTGTGTACATAGCTATAATTCTCTATATTTCCTCATACTTTAAGCTTTTTAATAGGGTAATGACAAACAGGAAAAAAAGAAAATCTGATAATCTTGCCACCCTCTCTAGTATGTCATAGATTTTTTTAAAAATATTTTTTATTTTTTAACAAATTTGCTAGGTAACATGGTGCATTGCGTCAGCTTCCTGAACTATGCCTTTTGCTGGCTTTCAAATAAGGGTTTTTTACCTGTTGCATAAGAACACTCTAGGTACTTATGGAAGGAAATCTGCTAAAGCTTGTCTGTTGTCTGGCACAAATAAACATGCAGATGTTACAGATATGCCTGCCTGTCTATAATGTGAAATTTTCCATGTTAAAAATATAGCAAATCCTGTATGACCTGAGTAAAGACAAGATCTCACTCGTTCAAACTTGTGTTGAGGCTCCATATTCCTGAACAAAAGCAAAAGTACAAGCCTATGACAACAATAAACAAATAATGCCTTAGCGAAAGATTCACCATTCCACTAGAAATTTAAAAATTTAAGTGCCACTGGAGAACTTATCCTCTGTAGAACAGTTTTTTTTTTTTTTCCTTTTCTTTTTCTTTTTCTTTTTTTTTTTTTTTTTCCTTTCTCTGTTCTCTCAGTGTTAATTTCAGGATGAAATCCTACGCTTATGTTTCGTCTTGAACATTGACTCTTTTGCCTATTCTGTGAATGGTGTTGTAACCATTAAGTCTTTCAGCATGTGCTAAAAGAGCATCTACATTGCTCCCCTACTCTCAAGCTTGTTCTTCCCTCACCTTGCATCCTATGTTTGAGTCTCCATTATCAAAATGTGATGTGTGGGTCAATGGTATTTCAGCCAGTTATTCTTAACTCCAGCACACATTTTATCTTATGTTGTAATAGACATTTTTTTTTTCTTGTTGTTGTCCTGTCCTCAGCACAGGGAAGGAAAAATAATGAGGACACATCTTTGAATGTGTCTGCAATATTCAAGTTAGTAACCTATCAAGAGAAACTGTTTAGGCTAATGTGCTGCCCTGTGCTAGTGGGCTGCAGAATGTGATCTTCAATAGCAGTTTATTTCCTATGATCAAATTGCAGGAGCTTCTTCCGTTAGTGACTGTGTCTTTCACATTAAATGTTTCCTAATCAACTTGTTTCTCATGGTTAAATCTGCCAACCCCCAGAAGCCATTCATAACTTTACATTTCAGTGTTAAAAGAGTTGTCATGAAGGCCTACATATTCTCTGCTGGATTTAAAATGAGAACATCCCAAGTACCCTGTTTTGTGGAGCTTAATGTTACCGTGCTGTGTGACAAGCACACTATTGTTGCATGAATATTACATGAATATGATAGACATAATAGTGCTAACTACAAACATGGAGAATGAGGAAAGTGTTAATGAAGTTATAGTGAAGTGAATGTGTGGGTGTTTTTTTGTTTGTTTTTGGGTGGGGGACCTGCAGTAATAAAGCAGTGTTTTATGATTATGGCATTACAGGCAACACCTGAAATTTCGGGAAAACTGTGATAGCAGATATCATACTTATTTTAAATTACAATTAATTTTGTCCATAGGGTTTACTGTGTCTGTATGGGTAACTATATAAAGAAGCAGTATAGCATTATTTGATCTACAGAAGTCTATTTTCTGCTTAGAAAGCTTTTCTTTGCTATTTCATGTTGTTATTTATTGTGATATGAAAATGGAGAATGTTATTACAATTAAGCATGTTCCTACCTAAAGAATGGTATCACAACTTGCTTCTATTTATGAAATCAGGACACACACAAACCAGGTGTAGCAAATATTTACAACGCAAGATAGATAATAACACTTTTCTTCCTTTAGTAAGGCAAACTACATTGAATACCAAATGGGAATTCATCAAACCGCTGCATTTCTGTGCTTTGGTGTGAGTGTGATAAGTGGTAGAAGCTGCAGAGCTAGGCTGTTCAACATTGTAATCAAACAGTACAATAAATACAGAGGAATGTAATTTACATCTAACATCTTTCCAGATAAACTTGGCAAGTGCAATTCGCACCCCTAGGGAACAGCATTCAGAAAGACTTCTAAAGCATCTAACAGAACATGTATATTCTTGTTTTTATAAACTTGACAATAGCACTGTTTTGCTGTATGATTTCTTTTGTACCATGGGTTGTTCATCATATTTTTCATTAGGTCAGAATTTGGTTATTGTTCCTTATCAGATGAGGAAAGAGATGCCTTCTCCCCAAAAGACCTGCTCTGAAATAATGCAAGTGACAAAATTTACTCCTGTACACGACACAGAACAGTCTTCCTCAGCCTTTGTGAGAAACTTTACTGTCTGTTTTTCTAAAAGTATCTTTAAACTAGCTGAAGAATACAAAGAGGATTTCCAGTGGCTCTTTGAAGGCCATATGTGCTTCTGTTCTGTATTGTATTGTTCAGTATCGTTGCTCTGATTTCTGGTACCTGGCAGCTGAATTATGACTACCATCCAAACTTCCTTTGAACAAAGAATTAGTGTAACCATACCCACCAATATAAAATGCTGCTCACTAATGGCACAGTCCAATAAAATATTCTCTCCACCTGGCTGCTGACAATCCAGATAAAGAAATCTCTAGCCTGAGCCTCCTATAAGTTTTGTTGTCAGTTTGCTGCCTCCATACTCTACATTCTACTTTTCTCACCTTATTTTTCTGTTTGCTGTCCATCCCAGTTTTGTGTTTAAAATGAAATAGTTTTTTATATGTTAGATACAACTTCTATTACATCATCAGATTACTTTATGAATAATATTACATTAATGTAATAATTACCCTACAAAACCACATTAAGTCAGGTGAGCAGAGCTGAGTGGGGAGCAGCCTATAGGAGATGAAAAGGCTAGGATGATAAAGATTAGATTAGCCAGCCACATGTGAAATCAATCATTTCACTGTCTTAGCTGTTGTTTGTTATGATTTACTTTCTACTGTCTGATTCCAGCCCACCTCTGTCTGCTCTTGTGGCACTCAGAGCTCTGCATGCTGGAGAGAGACTCAAAGTGGACGTTGATGACTGGGATCAGGCTGAAAGGCAAAAAGGATGAAATGGTAGGGGGAGAAACTGCAGTCTTTAACCTGTGGTGCATCAGTCATCCTACACCATGAAGAATACCAAAATATTGGTGTGTTGACATGCAAATCTGTACTTCTTTCAGAGATCACTTTGGGGTGGAGTCCCTAGGGACCAAGAAGTAATGTGACACTATTTGTGTGTCCCTTTGCCTTAGATCAAATGCCTCTGAAGGAACTGGGGAAAGCTTTCTAAAGTAATACAAATCTTTTTTTTTTTTTCTTTTCTTTCTTTTTTTTTTTTTTTTTAAAGCTTTGGAAGAGAAATGCATTCTAAAACTATCCTGATCGTGAATGAGGGAAAAACCACTATGTGCCTGGCATGCTCTAAGACAGGCAGTTTAATTAGACCTATTTAATATTGTTGAGATTCTCAGGTGGATGATGAGTATTGCACCAAGGTATGGGTTCTTACCATCTTGTTTATCAGTGGCAATTCAATTACTATTAGAGTTCATTAGAAACATAATGAAAACAAAACAGAAAATACATTATGTGAAAAGATTATTAAAAATCAAGTGAAATATCAACCAGTTCTTTTTGTGATACTTGTTTACTTAATTATTTTATTCAGTTTCTTGAAAATGTTTGCAAATTTATTTATCTTTTCAATGATATTCACAGAAGTGTAGAGGAGTGAAATAAACACGGTCCAAGTATTTATATCAAGTAAGAGGTACATATATATATTATACATGTTTTGTATATAATGATACATATTGTAATGTACATATATCAATCTTTCTAAAATATTGATCCTTTACCTAAGCTCCAGTGATGTAGGAAGGAAGTTACACAGCTCCAGTGCTACAGGTACCTTTTTTTTTTCTTAATGTATCAAAATGGCTAAAGAATGTGGCTTATTACTGAACAAGGGTAGTCTGTGATGCTATTTTAATCATATAGAGGTGCACAGCTATTTAAATACCAACAATTATATAACTTTAAATTATTATAATGGCCTTTCCAATTATTGTAAATTTGGGGTTTAGTTCCTTAATTTGTCTGCTAAAACATACATGTAGATTTTTGGGGACCAAAAATAAAAATTGCTTATTAGAGTTTTTTTTTTTAATGATAGTTGTAAAAGTTGTGAGAAACACTCTGTAACCAGTAACTTAGGCTCAGGTGAGGATCTCAGTGAAATAGTAATTTACTCATGATTGCAATGGCAGGCATCCCACAAGCAGGAGCACACCTACTAGTCACACAGTGCGGTTTACATACTTTATTTCTTGATGGCCGGGACCCTCCCCTGTTTCCCCATTGACTGGGTAATCCAGGTTCACAACCTATCCGATGCTTCACAGACAATACATGACTTTTGGTTTCCAGCCTGTTAAATTTCAAATTTCTTTTGACTTTTTTACTGTTTGAAGTGGTAATGTTTCTTCACTTATCTGACTTGACACCATGATTTTCACCTAATGGTTCTAAGGAGTCTGGTTGTCTGCATTTTACAAGGTAGCCTGCTAAGTTTTCTTATCACTGCAAGCATATCTCAATACCAGGTTCCTTACCTTTAAACAATGTAACTCTGCAAAAAACAACTTTTTTATTCCCACAAAGTTTCTACAGATTAAGACACAAGGGCATGACACTAGGCTGAATTATTCTAGATAAAGATTATTCAAAACTTCTCTCATTTTTAGTTTGTTTTATTCAGAGAAAAAGCCGTGTAAGCCTACAGAAATTACATGTATTTGTAGGTATTTACATTCTGTTTTCCAATACCACTGGATTCATTAAAAGATAAAAATTCTTCACCCTAAATTCATAAATAAGGCTTCCAAGAAGAAAATTGGTTTGATCTCAGTCTGAGCCTTCAGCTTTTTCTGGGTGGAAAAAATAAATAAATTTTTCTGTGGCCTTAGTCCTTTTGCTGGCAATCAGTCCTCTCTTCCATTCTTTCTGCCCAGAAATGGGAAAAGGGTGAATTTTGGTAATGAATACTACAAAATATTCAGCAAATTACTTTTTTTTTTTTTTTTTTTTTTTTTTAAAGCCCAATTTTTTCAGTGGAAGACTTCCAGTTCATTTCTTTCTAACTGGAAATAACAGAATACTTGTCCCATACTGCCATGTAAACTCAAATACATTGTAAAATGAGAATGTAATCCTTCTATGGATTTTCAAAGAAAAAAACACACCTAATCTACATTCTGCTGGCTCCCTAAAAGTTAAAGCTTATTCCCAAAGGGAATTGCAGGGAAAAGCATTGGGGCTGTCTTTTCTATTGACTGGAACTGCCATGCAAGTCACCCTGAATACATAGTTCATTTGTCATTTACGAAATGCTTGATACAGTGTCACGAGAACAAAGTTAATACTATTGTCATAGCCAATAACCACTTTTCAAGAATAAAGTATCTTGAATAAGTGTAAGCAAGGGCAATAGCTTCTTGGAGTGTTCTCAGCTGCATTGTGAGTGAAAGCTGTAATGCAATTCCTGTCTACTGTACCTAGTGGTTTCACTTCTTAGTGTGTTTGTGTGAGAGCATATACTTGAAGTAAAACACTGGGACATAATATTAAAAAGTATGTTTATGATGGTAGTTAATGTTCCACTGTGCTAATCCACTGTGCTGGGATCTGTCTGTGTTCTAAAATTTCAGACTATTTACTCTTGAAAGACAGAGAATACTGCTAGAGATGTACTTATAAAGCTTATATGCATCTACCTACATTTGACTTCTTACTGAGAACTGAGTGTGATTTTTATTCTACTTTTCACCTTTGTAAGCCTTAGGCTCACGTGCTTTAATTATGTAGCACAAATACGTTTCTGTGAGAGAGGTTAATGGAATTTAAAGAAAAGGAACAAACAAAAATGAGTCCCTGTACTGAAAAATATATGTAACATGAATTTTAGGGGTGTGAAGTGCACACAGATTTGTTTGATATCAGTGGCAGCTGAGGTTCCTCAGCATCTCTAAAAATGAAGCAAAAGAACAGTTACCATGGAAATGTTATTTTTATAAGTGCTAACTTAGGTGGAAGACAGGTCAAGATAAAATGCTTTTAGAAAAAGAAGCAAGGTACTTCTTTCTTTCTGGAATATTTATTAAAATATTTGAAAATAATTTCTTAAAATAATTGAAAATCAATTTCAACTCTATATTCAGCCTTTGTTGTAGTTTGAGTGGAAAAAACTTTGCATTCACCACAGTTACTCCTTAAACGTCGTCCAGTTAGCTGTCAGCCTGGTCTGGAAGTGCAGCTAGTTTAAAAGCAAGCAGTAAATGGTAGATTCTCAAAGAGAAGATACTGTGAAATGAACTAGAAATATCTATACTGTAGATAGTGACCTTTAAGCTTTGTTTCTAATTACTTGTGATTTTATATATACAGATAAGCTGTTAATGCAAATCGTGTAAAACATATTTATATGGACTGTTGTTAATATTTCTCATAGATGTGTAAGTTGCTCAGTGTGAAAGATGGGGGAAAAATCTACAGTAATTAGTCTAAAAGATTGGTATCATAGAATACTTATGTGTCTTACTTGGTTATTTTAGATATTTTTGTGCTCCATATTTGTTGCAGATGTGAGGAAAGGGAATCAGGTGAACCATATGAAAGTATGAAATGTTAGGGATTACCAATGGCTGATGGAGAGCAGATGACAGAATATAGGGTGCGGTAGTCCTTTGCACAGGTATCTGAAAACTCATCTCTAGTCTGAAGTCAGTGAGATTGTGATGTTACTGCTGGCAGACACAGCTCACAGCAGAGCTAGGAAGAAGCACTTCCTTTGCTTTCTCTAAACTGGCCCGAGAGGCAATCTTTACATTAACACTTTGGATTAACATTTATTATTGCCACCCAGTGTTGAATTACAGCCTATGACCAAATTTTAGCTGCTTTGTCAGAAATGCCCTATAAGTTGCAAAGCTGTTGTCACCAATAGTGGGAATATTTCTAGGATTCCAAACTTAATATTCTTAGTCCAATTTCTGTTCATCTATTTGGATGTTCAGACCTTTTACTTAATTTTTGTCGAAAAAAATGGAAGGCTCTGTTGTGAGTAAGCTTAGGTGTAACCTTTCTGATGCTTTCATAATTTCTTTGGTAGCTAGGCTTGAGTTTGGAGAGCTGAGTATCTCAAGCCCATTCAGTTGACACTGCTGGCAGTATGGCTTACTTATGGCAGAGCTTCTGAATGAACCAGCATGGTCACCGCTGGTGAAGCGGAGTGTAAATAAACTGCAGGAAGTGTTACCCATTAGGAAGTTGGGGCTGAACAGAAAGCAACCCCTAGGGTAAGCATGAAGGAGTGAAGGTACCCATATCACTTCTCTACTGCAGGAAGCACAGGGTGGAGTCTACTGTTTCACTGCATTTCTTGATCTAATTTTCTTACTGAGATAATTTGCTACCTTGTGGCAGCTTGCAAGTGAACTAGCAAGTCTGTAGGTATGGAAGAATGGTGGGGGAGCATGAGAGTAGAAATCTGGAGAGGGATGGGAGCTGTAGAATTGTCAATAGAAATTCATATGTAAAATAACAGACCCAGGAGAATTAAATTGTACAGAATATACACACCATTTTCATGACATCAGTTTTCTGGTCTTCAGGCAACCTGCTTCTGCTATCAGGCAGAACTTGGCAGCTCAGTTTGTAGCAGCCAGGCATGGATTTCTGCCAGGACTTATTTATATTGAGTGTCTAACCCCATATATTGCAAGGGGCAGGAAGACAAGGAAGTATCCTGCTGCATACACCTTGTGATGTGTACTCTTCACCCATAACAAAGAGCTAAAATGTTAGCCTTTATTTGCTGACACACATTGCTTGGCAATGAATACACAGGAATATGCAGATGAACAAATATGATTGCAACAGAACAGCCTATCCAGGCAGATGCTGAGGAAACCACCGGAAACTTGTGCTGCTATTAATTGAGATGGAGTTCCATTCCTCAAACACTCCTTATGCAAGCTCACAAGGTTGTAAAAATCCTTCCCTCCCCCTCTCCAGCTGGATCACAAACCTGCCACTTCCTTTCTCTCTTTTCTCTTTTCATTAGGCTTTGTTTTTTTCAGGGTTGCTTTGTCGTTTATAGGAAATAATGTTTTACAGCGCATCTATCTGTCAGCTACCTTCACACATAAAGAGGAGTAAACATGACTGAATAAGGATTCTGCTTGCATTTTAAAGAGCACTGGCTTTGAGGGATTGTGCTACTCAAATGCAGCCTATTTTGCTGGTAGAGAGATTGCAATAATAAGCTTTCTCTTACTAAATATGCAATTTGTGAGGGAGATTCTTTTCTAAGTTGGCTTATGGCCAACCAAAATGGAAAAAGAACATCTTTAACCTGACAAGTAAAATGAATCAGCTGTCATTTATAATGACAAAATAGATTTGACTGTAATAAAGACAGCATGTATCATATGACACAAAATGTTTAAAGTGTCTTTACTTGAGTAAAGTAGGTCAGGACATCGTGCCTGACCTGATTATTTGACTTTCAATAAAAGACAGGATAAACAAAATCGGCAACAGCAGGGGAATGAAACTGGTGAAAGGCACACAGGAGGCATCAGATAATGAGGCATGGGTGTGTGCTAATCCTGTCACCTTGGCTCAGCATCAGACCAGTCCCGGTACGGACAACTTTAAGCGAGGACTACATAAGCCCTCAGCAGTCAGGTACATATGTTTGCTCCATCTTGTTGGTATTTGGGGTCTTCTTGCAAACAAAATTACTGTAAGCCAATCAGGATGTAACAAACAATCAGGATGTATCAAAACATTTCATAAATCCTCTGGAGTAGAGTAAGATTTAATCCCTGGTATATTAGTAAGATGATAACAAGCTGCTGCAAAAGGCAGTTGCGTTGACTTAGTGGATAGCAATGCTGGAATGAGGGCATTTATTCATTGAATCACAGAACAGAATGGTGCACTGGGTTTAGGCCATGGCCAGTGCAGGCACTGAGAATCCTTCAGAATTTTCTGGACTTGTGTTTGCCTGTGTCTTTCCCAGAGAAAGCCCCATGTAAGCTCATGTATAATTTCACAGGCTCGTGTGGTTAAAAACTGATTCAGTCGCATGAACTTGATTTGTTTGAGTTGCTGTACTTACATGGATCCTCTTTGTCCTCTTAGCAACTGTGTGAATAAAACAGAAACATTTGCCAAAATTTAATGGAGGAGACTTTTTTGAAAACCAACAACAATAAAGAGCTGTGTAACAGACTTGAATCTTGCATTCCAAAACTTTTTTTTTTTTTGGTTGATCACTTTCACATGACAAATTCTTGCTCAGTTTTATTTTGGATGTTTGTCTTTTATAAGACTTTATATCCAAGTATATTTTGTATTTCCAAGATGCTTTACAAAGTCAGTGTTATTGGATATGAAAGCAAAAATACGTCTTGCTATCAACGGCATCTGTGAAGGTGGAAAAATCTGTATGCAGTGGACTCAAAGGGCAGCATGTACAATATAAGTTGGAAAGCATATACCAAAAGAGATCAGAGCCTTGTGGTATATTCTTAATTTGCAAAAATGTTCTTACTTAATTTATTTTTTTTTATTTTAAATTTATTTAAGTTTAATCAAAATTAAAATATTTGAATTCATTCTTATACCAAAATAGCAGATTTAGGTCCTTCAATTTTCAGTGCCTAGCCATTGAAGGCAGATTGTTATTACCAGCAGAGCTGAGACAATTAAAACCCGTATCACTATTGACCAGGAAGCTGTTTCTGCAGCATTGGCTTGAGGATACCTGATCTTGGATGGAGTACAAAGGAGCACCCACCTCATCTATTACGGTATTTATGGGAAAACTCAAAACCTGACCATTTGGAGATGAGTTCCATCTCCTTGGTTTTCATAGGGTCAGATGTGTTTTATGAATACTTTTACACAAAGAGCCATTTCATTTATAGAAGCAGATTTGTTGGAGTTTTTTTGCAAGTTCTACTCTTTCCATATTTAGTGTCCCCGTATGTCATCCCCCCACCCCGCCACCCCTCCCCAATGTATTTAGGTTCTTTTAATCCTGTGTTTTATACATGGACAACTTGTAAAGGAATCTCGGGGGGTGGGGGGGAATGGGCAGGGGGTGCCATCTCAGGGACTGTACTCTGTTTTGCAGCTGTGACTGAATTGCAGGCAGCATATGATCCAGTATGCTATCTAATGCTTTGTCATCGTTACCTAGTGGGTATTACAGAGAGCCATTTATATCTTTGTCAGGGGAAACTGCAATGCATTTTGTGTGTGTATGGGTTAATGAAAGCTTAATTATAGCAAATGAAGAGAGTGTTTGCAGCCTTCACTGGAGAAAATTAATTAAAAATGACCAGCCAGAGGAGGATATAAAGAAAACAGTAGTATTAAAATGGGGAAAAGGACTTACTCTTCAAAAGGAAAAAAAAGGTTACTTTACTGCTGGTAATTACCTTCTGGTAAGACGATAGATTCTGCTCTCAAATCTTAAGACTGACAGCAAGATCTAATAGTCCCCATTTAACTTCTAATCTCTGACCTAAAGTGTTCAGTTTAGCAGGTGTACCAGTGACCCATCATGGTTTAATTTAAGTGTTATTAGAATTACAGCACTGCAATGTGAGGGTATAAATAATGCACAAAAGAGAACAATTACTGCAACTAACCATGGCATGAACCACAGAAAAATCACCCCACAGCAATTTAGAATTCATTAAAGTAACAGAGAAATTACTGAGTTCTCAAAACCTAGTGCTGTACTGCTACAGAGGAAAAGAAACCCTGATAGAATATGGAAAATGAGATAAAGAATCTTCTGTGACCAGAGAGAGAGGCATAAAAAATAAAGAAGGCATTTGGCAAGAATAAAGTTTAGAGTGTATGAAAAATATAATAATATCTTCTGAGGCTTGAATAGAGTAAGTAATAACATGTGTAGATTCTAAATTAGAGACCTCTTGATCCAAAGGTGAAAGTACATAAGACAAATGTAGTAGGTGATTGTGAATGAGTCTGACATTTCTGGTGACTTGTGATGCAGTAAAAGTAAACTATATCTGGAAAGAACAGACCTTATGAGAAAAAGAATTGCACGTAAATGGAGAGAGGTTCAGCCAAAGCAAGAAATCCTACAGGCTATGTGTAGGTTTGCTGCTTTGTTTTTTTTTTACTTTTTCCTCTGTCACAAGACAACTTTCTAGTTGTAATAAGCTGTTCCAGTGAATACACCAGGAGAACTGAATCCAACCAGTTAATATCCTGCAGAAACACATTAAATATTACATGAGACAGTGAGAAAACCACAGTGTAGAATGTATACTTGATAATGAGGAAAGAAATATAGGGACAGATATTTATCCCTGTCTAGTAGGAATAAGGGTAGGAAGGACACACAACCAGGCTACGTGTGTGGCAGGGAGCAGCAGGGGCAAAATCGTGGGATGCACAGCAGCAGAAGCTGATGTGTTGGTTTTGCATGGTAATTACTACCGGTAGTGGGAGGCTGCTGATACTCCTTTCCTGTAAAGCCACTGCTCAGTGCTGCCACACTGTTCTGCTTCTGGAGTATCTGGTGGGACCTCAGACCTTCCAGACAAATGTCTGTTTGGCCAGACTCTTCATTTCCTTAACAGCTGAAAAAGAAAAGATATACTTGTAGAGTTTTGTAAGTTTTAATGAAATAAAGTGAGCTAGACTTTAGTACATAATTTAATAATATCTTGAAAAAATAACGGAGCTGAAAAACAGAAGTCAGAGAGGCATCATTTCAGTGAGGATACTCGTGTGCTAGAAGGCCTGTATATATTTAAGTGCTTTTATGGGTTGAGGTGTAAAACCAATAAGCTTTATTGCCTCTTCAAATAATGCTATTAAGGTCAGACTGCCATAAGTTACGTGAGATTCTTTCCCTGATGATGTTTTCTCCCTTTTCTCTATTACATTCTTGGCATCTCATCTCCCTCTGGGCCTTTCTTTAATTTTTCTCTTACTAAGGTCATTGAGGCTGACAATTCTTTTATTATGAATCTCACAATTATGGGCTGTTTTTCTTAACTCTTCAGGTCCCAGAGCAATGAAATGACTTGAACCTTACCTTCCATTAAAAAAAAAAGTTTTTTGCCTTGAGGATTTCAGAATTAATTTTGAGATTGTAAAGTTCAAACTTGGTAACTGTTTAAAATAAAAAGGGTGAGCAGGGTAGATGCATTGATACTTTTTTTTTGTTGTTGTTGTTTTGCTGTTAAAACACTTTAATAGCAATATATTCTTCTTTATTTTAATCTTTTAGGGGTAAAACAGCATTTTTTTTTTTTTTAAAGTATGTTTTCTATGTGGATGGTTCATGGAACAGATCTGTAGTGTTTTTTTAATAAAGTACATGAGCAACCATGGCCATCTCTATAGTTTAATTTAGACATAGTCTGTATTTAATGCTTGATGAATGCATTGTGTATTGGGGTCTATGAGAAATCTGGATGTAGATTTTCATGTCACAGTATTCAGAGAGGAATATTCCTGTCTATGTACACTCATTCATATTTGCTTTAATGAGAAGTTTTATTTCCAAATTTGGATTTCTTCTGGGTTCGCAGCAATGAAGGTCATCTCTTGACATCTGTTCCTTGCCAGAGGAACACTATTTGAACTAGATCTCCTTACAACCTTGTTCAGTAACAATATTCCTTCAACCCGTACATCTGGAATTTGGTAGGAAGCACTCTTTATTTCTAAGTTCCTTGAAAAAAAAATTGTAATACATTTATTGCAGTAGTGTATGCCTATCCCAGCCTTTATGGGATTTATTGTCGCTACAGAGACAGAAACCCCAGTTTGTTAGCTTTACCTACATTCACCTTGCTTAATAATAAAACACAGCAACTCAGAAGTAAAACATAGTATGAGTAAGCCTCACCTTTTGAGTAATCCTGGCCTAAGCTTCACAACTGGATTCCTATCTGTCTAGTTTCTCTTATTCAAAATCTGTAAGCTAGTTGAGGTGAAGGTTCAAAGTAAATAGCAATACATTTTTCTCTGGTCTGAATAGGTGGCATATCAAACTATAAGTTTTTGTATTTTTTTTTTTTAGATTACCTTCTGTAATACAAATACAGATCTTTATGATGACTCTTCTACATGAAGGTTTTGGACAGTTAAATCTCATTTCCCTGCCCTGTTTTTTGCTTAGTTAGGAGATGGTGAATGCCACTAATAACTCTGCTTGGTGACATTGGTCTTGAAAATATAAGGATCATTTCTCCCTTGTCTTTAGTCCAGTTTCCAACCAGTATTTCCCATACAGTCTTAAGGCTACTAAAATATTTATGATTTTATTTTAGTCAGGATAAAATAAAACCTTTCTCCACTTACAGTTGGCTTCATTTATTCTTTAAATAAAGTTTCGCTATGTCCTGAAGACCTGCATGTTGTCTAACTGTATCAACAAGCCTCCACCAGACATATGCAATATATTGGTGTCAATGTATTGGGTGTTATAAATACAGGCAAGGAGACTCTCACTGAATGTGTCTTCCCTATGTCACTGGGCTACATGAGAATGCCTTCTACAGATAGCTATATGTGCAAAATTTTCAGCACAAGGATTCATGCAAGGTGGTATGAATTCCTCTATAGATGTTGTCTTGCTAAACATTGTGTCAGTTTAAAAAGATAGCTTTTAATTCCTGCAAAAGTAGGTACTGTTTAACTCAAGAATTTGACAGTATGTGCTGTATGCAGTGAAAACAATTGGTAAATATACTGTTTGAAAGAAGGGTTTTGGACTGCTACCATATTTTTTAAAACCTGATATCAAGCTCCTTTAAATGGATCTTATATTATATTATTATACTGCTGAAGAGGGCCTGTAGCCACCAGTTTGATTATAAATTAGCCTTTCAAAAATTATTTTAAAATTTGAAATTGTTATATGATTTGCTGTCTTTTGCAGTTTGTTGCAGTAATTACAATATATTTTATATCACTCAGGAGATTTTCTTTAGAGAGCTAATCATATTTCTCTGCCTTCTATTGGCACATATAAGAAATATACCAGAAGAAACTGCCTAGGTCATAAACCACCAACTGTTCAAGATTGGCTCTGGGAAGCACTGCAATAAATGATAATTGGTGGGGACATAGACTTACACCAAAAAAAAAAAAAAAAAGCAATCCCCCAAAACCCCATCCCACAACCTAATGCATGCTGCCTCTAATATGAGGAATTAACAATCTACAATGTTGTCCTGGAATACAGTTAAAGCTAGCCAGTGTAGCTCAAATAACAGATGCTTACCCTAATCCACTAGGGAATGACAGACCAGGAATTTAAAATCTCTGTATTCTGACAGATTTTTCTGCAAATAATTGTATTAAGAGTTATAGAATTCTGAATAATTGAATGGCAGAGTGGCAGTAAGCTGGTCTTACATGTCTCCTAGCTTTCTGCTGGCAAACACAATCTTCATTTGATAAGAAGTCATATAACCACCTTAGCATGGTGTTGAGCTTGTTTATGTGTTTTCTAACCTTGGCTGTATGGCTTTCGGATGGCTCCAAGCAGACCAAACCTTCTTGCATCTCTGCATGGAATTTCACATTGACTTTACCTCATTTAGCCCTTCTCTTAGGGAGAGAACAGTGTCAAACAGCATTATAAAAGGCAGTGTGTGCCTGGGTGTTAATACAGATATAAAGCAGTATGTGTGTGTGTGTATCTATATGTATATACCCATGTGTGTGCATATATATACAAACACCTGTGTGTGTAGCTATTCTATACATATATCAATAGAAACCACTGAATTCTTCTGTGTAATATGAAACCAAATTCTGGTAACTTGCAGGCTAATGAGAATCTTGAAAATAGGATTAAGATTTTATTATGATGTAACAATAAACTACCAGTTTATGATTTTTATTTTACCTTGTGTGAACTATAAAGTACTTCATCTCATGTTTTAGTACCAAAGTGAATCACTAACACTAGCAGGCATTGTTTAAAGGAGATGGTGTGAGGGCTGCTAAGAGCTGCAATGTGCTAAAGGACTAAATAACCTTTGATTTTGACAGGAGTTGGACATCTGCAGGGTAAGGTGCTATTTTTTGGGTCTTCAAGAATTTTAAAGGTAGGCAGTTATGAAAGAGAATTCATGAGAAGCAGATACAAACTATATTATGAATATTCTCTCTGCAGAGTATCTTGCCATTGGAGATTGAAATTTAATTTTGTGCTGTTCTTTGGCTTTCAGTGCCATATTCATAATTCATCCTGTTTTAGGTGCATTTCCTCATTTTCTTTTTAGTTATGGCATTGCTGTTTGTGGAGGTGATGACTGGAAACAAAAGGAGTCTGCTGTATAATAAGCTGTGGCTATAAGGGATGGGAAACAGCACTACTGCTGAAAAGGCAAAAGTAGGGATTAAATTTGATGCAATTAACTGAAGGCAGGCAGAGAGCGAGCACCACAGAGAGAGAGAATGGGCTGGGGGACTTGTGAAAGGAGCCAGTCAGCAAATATCATAAACCACACAGAATCTGTCTGTAGGAAATACTGAATGGTGCCATCAGCCTCCTATATGCTTTACCTGGTTATTCCATCCAGGTTCCTTGAACAGAATCTGTGTGAAAGAACGGTGAGGCAGTGTGAGTAGCATGCTGTACTAGAGGTGTGACTGCTGGTGTTTGGGAACAGGCCTCTTGATGCATGTAGTTAGCACCAGCCTCAGCAGCTTCCTTCCATTCTTGCACTCTGCAGTGCTCCAAACCACCCCCCTGCACAGGAGCAAGCTGCTGCTAGGGGGGAAGCCCTACAGCCAAAATGGCTACGGCATGGAACTTGCAGTTATCAAGAGATGGGTATATCCGGGTAGAAATGCTTGTGCGGTTGTTTCCAACAGTGTATCTGCAAACAATCCTGACAGTGCTGCTTTTCCATGTGAAAAAGGAAATCTTGTGGCCAGCTGACCATAACATGTATTTTGGATTTGTTGCCTCAATATTACCTGCATATGTGAAAAACAGCTATGTAGAAAAAAAACAACATTGATTCTTAATATTTAGACTACATTAAATGCAATATCTTTTTTTACTGTTATGTGGACAACAAAAAACATAGCAACATGCTCTATTTCAGGATGGTGGACTTTCTTACTTTTTCCCCCCCGTCCTCTCACCAGGAATGCACTGTTAAGTCTTAGAAAAGTCATGTAACTGCAGTTTCTGTCTATAAAATGAGCAATGCTATCCTTAAATTAGTTAATATAGCGTTGTTTGAAGTCTATGTATTAAAACTTCTAACATCTTATCACCATCTTTACCTTCTCAAGGAACACTTGATTAGATGACTTAGTCACTGAATTACCAAATCAAGAATAATATACTATTCTGGTTCAAAGGGGAGTAAAACTGTTTCAATTAGGTAACAGAAGTGGTGCCACAAGAATCTTGTTAGCAATAAAGAACACTTCAGCTGCTAAATTCTCATAGAATAATTAATTAGTAGAGATGGATGAGTAACAGGTTCCTCAGCTGAATGGCTGAACTGGAAAACCATGGAAAATCTTGAGAATAGCATGTGTGTGGGGTTAAATGAAATCTGTCAACTTAATGTCAATTTTTTTCTCCACATCCATTGTTTTAGTGTGAATTAACATCCAACAATTCAGATCAGTTTGTAAACGAACCCTTTGGTTCAAGATTAAAATTTTAAAGGCTTCATTTAAAACCCACCAACACTGAATGTGTCAGTGTTTTATCTTTTTTTTTTTTTGTTAAAAAAAAAAAACAACAACAAACAATTACAAATTGTTGAGTCAAGTTTGATTGGAGTCCCTGAAAATCACTGGCTTCTCTCCAAAGTTTTTTTTTAACAAATTTAGATTTTCTTACAGTAAAAATAATTATCTCCTGACACTTCACTGACTTTCAGCTGCAGTTTCCACTACAGTCACAAGATGCTGTGAAATGCTGTGGTTGTTTGCACTTAAAATTTGGATACTATAAATCCTCAGGGCATAGGATAATCTTTTCCCTTCTCTGTGTTTTTTTTTTTTTTTTTTTTTTTTTTTTTTTTTTTTTTTTTTTTT
>CM021736.1:10636620-10651835 GCA_011075105.1 Heteronetta atricapilla | reverse complement strand
TTTTTTTTTTTTTTTTTTTTTTTTTTTTTTTTTTTTTTTCTCTTTTTCCTAAGCATGTCTGTGGCATTACATAAATAATTAAGGACGCAAATAATTATCTTCACACACTTTCTTTCTCCACACCCTCTGGAGTCCCATTTGCTGAAATATAATTAAAAGCTAGCTAATTTTGGCAGAACATTTTCATTTTGAATTGTAAATGATGGTAACCTAGGATTCAGGGAGCTGTTTTGCTTGCAAACCCCCCCTTAGTGCAGGATAGGTTGTAGAATGAAATTTTACTGGTTGTTTTTAAGAATAAGGCCAACTGAATATGAAATATGTTGAAAATAGGACTGCTTGAGAATTTTGAATGCTAAGGATTTATGAATTTTTAACCAAGAGACTGCATGCAATACAAGACATTCAGCAAGTAGAAACTGTTCCCTTTCCCTATTTCAAAGTTTTCTGTGGCAAATATGCAACATAATATTCTCTGAGGGCAGACTCTGAAAGCATAACAAAGCAACTGTCCCTTTAGGCTTAATTATGCTGATTTCCTTGTTTTAGTCAGCTTCTCAGCTCTTCCTCTCAGTTCTTTTGCAAGGCTCTGGTTGCTTCACTTACCACCAGCTCCACTGCCCTGTAGTGGGTGTGATGCCCACTGCAGAAAGCAAAGGCTGTGTGTGGCAGTCATCTTTCAGCCTCTCCCCTCACTTTTCTGTTGTGGCATCTCTGTGTCTCTCTTGGTACAACAGTAGGCAGTTTAAATGTTATGTCAAATGGCCATTAAATTGTAAAATACTTTATCCTCACATATTTTGTTTGTTTATGGCCTAGACATGACATAGGGTTTAGTCTGTAATTGTAGCTGTTTTATCACTTAACACCTAATATTTATACCACTGCAGTTGCTTTTAATATTGTATGTATGTATCTGGAACTGAATGAAATATTTAGGATTGTTCCTCAAAAGTATGGAGTGGTAAGAGTTTTAATAAAGGGCAACTTATTGAGGTGTACATACTTCAACGACGGGCACCTAGTCTGGGTAGTGCTAAATAATAACAGCTAAGTATTTCTTTAGGTATTCTTTATGAAGTATCCCGCTGTAAACCGCATGTGTTCTCTCTCTAGCTCTTCTGTATTTATTTGAATATCATTTTAGGATATACTCTGGATATAATATTCTCAGGGTACAGCCTTGCCAACATCCCATTCCTTTACCACAGTGACAGCAATTATGTTAGAATTCCATGTGAGCTCACCAATGGAAAAAGGATCGCTGACAGCCTTTTGCAAGGGGATGGTGAGGTGCAAAACAACCTTGAGAGAGAAAGTTGCTGTTTGTCAATAAACTAAATTGATGATCTAAATAAGCCAGCAAAATCTGGGCATCATGTCTGTTAAGTCTGATATTACAAGAACCGCTTATTATGGCAACAAGTAATTATGTTCCTGCAGGGATGGTAACAGTGTAAAAACTGCTTTCCTATTGTTGTGCACTTGCATTTCATTACCACAGTAGTGTGGGAAAGCACTATCAAGTGATTACACAGCAAAGTTAACATGGGCTTAATCTCTTTCATAAATTACCATGGAAAAGAGACATCTTTATGCATAACTATGACAAATATCCCTCTCCTAGTGTGAAATGACATGTTTCAAGTGAAACATGGCATTCCAAAGCTCTGACATTCAGAAGGCGTAAAGGGAAAAAGGAGAAAAAAAAAGTCAGGATTCAGTGATTTTTTTTTTTTTTTTTTTTTAAAGTAATCCTAGCCAAGGTGTTTGAATGCCAACTTACAAATTATTTGTATTAGCTGTCATTAGGAACACTTTTGTGTGTCTGGCTCTTTGTGATATTTCTAGATCTTGCAATTACATCTTTGGTTTCAGGTTGCTATGGCTGCTATAGATTCATTTTGACATGAAAATGTGTAGAAAACACTTGCTATTTCACAGACGGGTAGGAAACAGTTTAATTGTATGTTACACAAGTAGGTGTTTACCTACTTAACTCAAAAATTGTCCAGGAGAAATAGATGCAAAAAATATCTTAGTCATCTACTTAAATGAGGTACTACAGGAAGGAAGAACAAAACTTAATTACGAAGACTGTTACCAAATCTTAGATGTTTATTCTCACTAAGTATTATGGTGTTTGCCTGTGGCTCCTTTGTATAGGAGACATCTCTCCTGTACAAAAAATATGAAGGGGGGAGAGGGAAGTTAGAAAGTACTGCATGGAGGGTAAAATTAATATTATGGACGATGTTATTGGTGAAATGGAAGTAAATAGTTCTTTCAGTCACTTCTGGAAAGGCAGGCTATCCATCCCTAGTTATATCACTCCTTTTGCTTTTAATCTTTATTCGGCACAGATTTTGGGAAAGAGATCTAGGATTTTGCTCCATAGTGCCATGGGGAGCTTCCATTGCTTGCTGATGCTCTCCATTCCCTCCACACCCTGGGGCAGGCCAGCTCTGTCCAGGAGATGAAGCCCTGGAGAAGCAAGAGGCTGGGAAGGCCACTGGCCACAGGAGCTGTGTTGCAGCGCCCTCTGCCCTCAGCCCTGACAGGGCCCAGCTCAGGGCATGAGGCCTGGCAGAGGAGCTGCTGGGTCTGCTTTCATTGGGGTTTGGCTGGTTGCTTTCCTTTCCTTTTTACCAAAAGAAGCAGTTGCATGGAAGCTTTCCCCTTTTCTGGGGAGTTCCACTGTGAATAGTGCTAGTGCCCGGCTCTAGATTTTTTTTTTCTAGTGTAGATGTGGAGAATTTTCCTGCTTCTTTCCCTCTTTCCCCTCCACTTCCAGGGGAAAGACAATGTGCTCTGAGAAACTTCTGTCATGAGTTATGTACCCCAACGATTGGATGCACAATGTACTTAAAGCCTTGGAAATGGAAAGAAATTGGTGATGTGGTATATATGTGATTTTTTTTTTTTTTAATGATCTTTTTCTCCCCCACTGATTTGTAAAACCTCAAAATGATCATTACAGATGAAGAAAGCAAGTCTAGATAATAAACTAGTGGCCGCCTAACTCAGAATGATAAGGTTTTACTTCTGAAACATGAACTTTAAAAGGGGGAGTGGGAGGGTGGAATCTAGTGACAAGAAAATTTTATTCTTGATTCTTCCTTGACTCAGCATCTACCTCACTTTACCCTTCTGTTAGCCCTGGAGTGTGCTAACTCTGGGTGTGAACATGGCTGAAAACTGCTGGGTTAAAGGTAATGCTGTTGTCAGAACAAACTGACCAGTGATACCTCAACATGCTGATTTTTTTTTCTAATGTGGTGCTGAACAATACGTATATATTTAGACAGAAACTCATTTGTCTAGTTTGCTGTTAAGCTCTAAGTTCTTGTAGTTGCTCACAATGAACAGTATGTGGGCATGCTAACACTAACATTTTGTAACAGAGACCAGGCTCTCTGTAAATGAAATACTTTTACAACAACATCCCCCAAAGGTAAAAACTTAATCATTTGGCAATTATAAAATGCTTTATATTCTTCAGATGAAATGTGTTATGTAAGTGTATATTATCATTATTGATGAGCCTAAGCTGCAAGTTTGAATGCAAATGAAAACTTTTCAAGATAAGAAATACCCATTATTCATCATGAAGAATGATGGAAAAATTAAATACCTTTCATAGAAGGTGGCATAAGTATGAAGCTTAGATGTGAGCTGAATCAAGCACAATGGTTGAGTCAACTCCAGTCTATTGTTACCATGACGCAGACGTGGACCAAAAAAACCCCCTGGAAAATAAAACAATGAAATGGGACAGAGCAGCAAGGAAACTCATGTCAGTGCTCTAATGCCTCTGCACCCTTATTTACTGATGGTATTAGAGTTGAGCAAGTATGTATAAGGGAGAGATTATAAAATGGCAGCCTGCAGCAATGGAGTCACACCTTGTAAGTGAAAGTGGTGACCAGGGAAGGTGTATAAATAGCTTGGAGACTCATTTAAAGCTCAGAAAATCTCCTTTCTTACTGAATGTCTGGTGTCATTAGACCACCAAATACAAAGCCCTGTGCTTGCAGGTGATTTTTTTTTTTTTCAATATCTGCACACAGTCAACATATTGACTGTCTAATTTTTCCTGGATTTTGAGGTGTGTGGATGTTATTTCTTGAGTCTGAAAGCCATCTGAAGGCATTCTGGCTGCTTGCAAGAGTATTGACAGCTCTACCTTAAAAACCTTTCAGTCTTACCAGCAAGCGTGTATTAGCCGCATTTTAATACATTGATTTATTTTATTCAGCATCATTTTCATTATTACATATCTTTATTAAAGCCAGTAAGCAACAGGCTTGTTTTTAAAGAGACAACTGATATTTAATTACATGGACAATTAAAAAAAAAAAAAAAAAAAATCCATTTGTCTAGTTCATGTCTTTTTGCATTTGTCACTTTTATCTTTTTTGTTAATTAAATTTCTTTTGCTTTTTAGTCACTTTTAAAAGAATTATTTGTTTGGATTCTTCTGTTGAATAGTCAAAAATACTAAACAGTCTAAAATGCATACTGTCTAAAATACATACTGTAAAATACTTACTGTATTTTAGAGCCCTATGCACTGCGAAAGTTGTTGCTTTCCATAGCTTTGAGAGATGATTTTTAGAAAGATTTGTATGAGGATGGGAAGAGAAGATCAGTGTAAAAAGAGCATGGCTTTCCACCAGAGAGAGATTACTCATTTCCTTACCTGTTGCAGTTAATCTGCTGTTTCTGCTGAAGGAGTGAATGAACTGGTTGATAGTAAAGTAGATGTAGAAAAGGCAAATCCATGAAGATTGTAAACTGCATGCATATCATTTGGGTGGGATTCATCTGAAGGAGTATCACAACAGGTGCATGCATGCCCAACAGTCCCCAGGTAGCCTATGTAATCAGTGATGTTCATATGATCAGAAGCTGATGTCTGTTTTTAGGTGAGTTAAGACTGCATTTGTGACACCTTCATATTGCCTAGATTGCAGTATAAGGGAGACTAGCTTCGATTCGGGCTCCAAAAGTTAAATGAAAAGATCTCTGCACGCATTGCTCTAACAAGCACCTATGATTAGCTTCTCTCAATCAGCAGACTGGTAGTTATCTAAGCTGCATCGTGGGAAACTGCTGCTCCCCTCCTCCATTGCCCCAGCACCTTCTTCTCCAGTCCCTGAAATCTGAATGTAAAGCAAACCATGGACTGAAGTTCCAGTTTTTCTGATTTATGGTTTGGTGCTGTGAAATGCTCTGGATTCTGCTTTCAGCCAAATGCAGCATATACCCAACTTCAGTTGTGGGAGAAGTAAAGCTTCAGTCAGCCAGTCTAATGCTGGCTAACCTGGTGTGTGTAGCTTTAAACCAGACCTCAGCCTTTCTGTGTTCGGGGACAGATGCAGTCCAGGTGTCTGTTTACTCTGAATCTGATCCTAGCGTATTGCAAGTATGACAACTCAGCTGCTTAGTGCTCCTAACATGGTAATCTCATTTCTTGCCATAAAGTGCAAGAAGTCTATATTTCAATGAAATAATAATTCCACTAGAAACAATGCAATTCACAAAGATTTGATATGGTAAAATCTGACAGAATCTCTCATTTACTGAAGAAGGGGGGTGTGGAAGAGGGTACAGTTCAAATACCTTAGCTTGATTTTAGAAGGAAATATCTAAAGAAGATATAATAAAATGTATAGTATTCTCTTCTGTCTTTTTCATGTTTGCATCTCACATTGCAATATAGCTATACTGTATGTCTTTATAAGAATTTGTCTTTTGACATTTAGGCCTGTACTTTGACAGCATTAGGAGAAAAAATTAAAAGCAAAACTAAGATGAACCAGGGCTTCAGGAAAGTCAGTTTAGGCATAAAGAATTATCTTCTTTAGTCTTATTCACTTCAACTAAGAAAAAGTTAAAATGGGGCTGCATCAATGCTGCTGCTGAGTTAGACTGTATTGAGAATCCAAAATAGAGAAAACTTAGTTTGGTGGTACTGAGCATGAAAAAACAGAATAATTCCTAACAGAGAAATTTTCTCCTGCAAAGGAAAAAACAAAAGCAAATACAAAAAAAAAAAAAAATAAATCCAAAAACTTATGAATGGAAGCATTATGCAGACATTCCTTAATCACTGTGTTTATGCAGGACTGCTTGAAGTGTATGAATCATACGCAAATTAGCTAGCATCCAGGCTGTTTTCCTGTTAGAACCATCCTCCTAAAAGCGGTGTGTCTTTCAGCATGGAAATATATTTTTCTTTTCTTCCCCCTTCTCCCCTCAGCTAGCAGCTGTTTTGAGCAAATGGCTCTCAGGGGATTCAGATGGGTGTTTGTTTATACGCTGCCAATACATGAGGCAGATTTTGCCCTGTAAAAGACTGTTTCTTATCACAAGAGTTGAGTGAATGGACAAGACAGAGCTGTGGTTCTCCATCCCTGGGAGCCAAACTTGGTAATAATTAGCAATTCCTGAGCAACCCTAATTTCTGACATTAGTATCAAACATTTAGCTGATCCTTAGCCAAGAACAGGGCTCACAGCATATCTTATCTCACCATTCCCCTGTATAATGACAGGCTATGGCCGAGTATTTGAGCAGAAACTTCTCTTCCCATGAGGTCTCTGTATTTTTGGATTTTTCTAAAATACTGGAGTGGTACAAGATTTACCCTTTGATCACCCAGCTTTCAATAGTAACCTGTTTTCTGCTTCCCAATGCTTAATGTGAAATCTGTTGGCCTTAAGAGAGAAAAGCAATCTCTTTTGAAGACTGTACATAATGCTAAAGTATTCTCCACTGTAAGAAAGTAAAAGTTGTGCTATTACTTTAACTTAAAATTTTGCACATGTAACTCACTACTTTTACTGAAAACAAGAGGGAAGGAAAAAGGGAAAAATATCTAAGGATATAAGATTTTAAATGTGAACACTTATTCTAAGTTTTTGCAACTTGTATTAATGTTCATACATAAATCTCCTTACTTATGTAAAATAAAATAAAAAAGGTAATAGGAAAGAAGCTAATAATAAGGAAGTAGCAATGTGAGGTTTATTGCTTTTATGTGTCTGAAACGTTTGCGTGACAGGATTTGTAAGTCTTTTCCCTTTAAACAGCAATGGCTTTTATTTAACATCTGATTGTTATTCACTTTATATTTCCAATACAAACAAATATTTAATATATAAACTGAATTGATCACTTGAAGTATCTGGATTTAAAATTTTTCATTATTTTGTAGTTTTTAAGTGACATTCTATTGCAAAAAGAAAGAAATACTACGATGGTCTACTCATACTTATTGAAGTCCTGTTGTAATTTAACAATAGTCTGGAAATAGTATTGCATACTAAAGAAATTGTTTTCATAAATTCTTTCTCTTTTGTTACAAAATTTGAATTAATCTCTTATACTTTCCCCACCCTTATATTACTATTTCCTCCAAATGACTTTTCAAAAATGACACTTATCTAAAGGAGCGTAAAACAAAACAAAAGTTTGGAATAATGGGAAGGTATTACAGGGATCACAATGCCACACAGCAGTGAATGCCAAATTTTGAATCTGCAGCTAATTCCAAAGTGTATATATTCTAATGGATTAACCCCTGTGGGGGTAGGCTCAATCTCTTTTATTTTCCAAGCAGAACTTTGCTCTTTGAAGATGAAGAACTCCAGAGTCTTGCAAGCATGAGGGAAGAAAAAAAAATTACCCAGGTTTCTCACTGTTACTGTTTTTGTACATAAATATATGAATCTCTATTGTGTTTCTACCTATATGTATACATAAATAATTTCTAGTTGTGTCTATGCTGCCACAATCCGTTCGTGTATGCCAGCCTTCTACATTAAAGATTTTTTTTAACCATTTATAGAATGGTGTCCCACTCGGGTTGATATCAGTAGATCTTAAACATATTGAGACTTTAGGTAAAGTGAAAAAGATGTAATCAAAGTTTGTCACAAAACCAACTGCACCTTTTTGAATTCCTGGCATTTTTCATACAAGGACTCTGGGTCAATGTCATTACTGAAGAATTTTCAGTCAAGGTTTAGTTTCTATTTGGCATCAGAAAATTCAACCATCAATAGGAACTTAGGCTTATTTGATCCTTTCTTGCTTTTACATACTGCCTATTTTCATTCTTTTTAATAAGGTGGTGTTGACCTGAGAA
The DNA here is from genome assembly GCA_011075105.1 of Heteronetta atricapilla. Classification (NCBI taxonomy): domain Eukaryota; kingdom Metazoa; phylum Chordata; class Aves; order Anseriformes; family Anatidae; genus Heteronetta; species Heteronetta atricapilla. Next base: position 10,643,680 of record CM021736.1, on the reverse strand, counting down.
GAATAAAGAATATTCTCCAGTATCTCTACATTCATTTTTACTCTTACTGCTCTCACTGCTGAAGTTCACATTCAAGGTCCAATTACCTTAAACTACTGTAGGCATGTCTTTGTCCTTCACTGTCCCAACTTTCTTTGGTCTATCCAAATAGCTAATATATTCTTTGAGGTACATTCATGTTTAGTTGAGAGGAACAGATCTTTGCTGTTGTTCTGTATTTTCCCTTCAGCCTCCATCTTACTTCTCATTTTTTCTTATTGATATTTTGCAAGCAGTATAAATGTTAAAAGCAGTATTGAAGATGATCTGGCTATGACCTATTTTAAGCTAAAGCGAAACTGTATGTGTGAGCAATTGATGTCAGGCAGCTACCCAGGCATGATTAAAGCATGCTGTGAGAGGGGGTGGTATGAGATAGTAAGCAGAGAAGAGCTTAGGTATGTTGCCAGAGTCTAAAAAGATAGTGCTGCACGAGTAAAGACTGGTGTGTACGTCTAACCATTTAACATTCTTCTTTCTTGATAGACCCTTGACAGACTTGAATCACGAGCCCAAATGTTCTTTACTCTTATTAATTTTGTCAAAATGTCAGTGCAGTATGCAAGCATGTAGCATATGACTTTGTTGCCTCTTTGCTCCACTAATTCCTTTATCCTGTCTTCCTCCCCTCTACTTCTCAAATTCCATGTCAAGCACAGAAAATGGAAAAGGTGAAAAAGAGTGAAATTTAATGAAATGTACTTGTTGTTTGTTTAGCCAAGGAGATGTGGCCAGCAGCTTCATTTGAAGGCCACTCAATTATAAATGCAGAATGTATTCACTATCATAGGGCAAGTGCTAATGAACTCATTTGGTATTCATGAGAATGCCAATATCTATTTATCTGTACAAGTTTCATTGAAATTCAGATGCACACCTAGGAACATTCAAGAATTATATTAAATACCACAGGCAGCCAACTCTTCTGAAGTTAATTAGTAATAGACTTTTTGAAGTTAGATTCTCATCTGTTGTAAATCATTACCAGTCAATGGAGTTATACAGAAGATCTGGCCAATTGGTTGTATTAAGGTCTTGGCATGTGTTGTTAAAATGAGCCTCCATTGCATATAGGATTAATTACTACTTGAAAGGAAAAAGGACATGAGGTAGAAGGGCAGTTGGTATGCTGTGGCTGCTGGAGGCTGAAGTTCCTTAGCACAGTGTTGCACAGCTTGAGTTGCTACTCTGCTACTCTTTTTTTTTTTTTTTTTAACATTCACTTTGTTCATAGCTTTGACATAATAGCATGCTGCTTTGAGGCCTACAGCCATTGAAAATAGCTTCAGATGGGATGGCACCCTGGTAACATGCAAAAGACACAATGTGACCCTTTGCTGTCCTAACAGGAACTTTTAAAAACTTGAAATCATGGGCTTTTTCATAGCTTATGGGAACTGAATTGAAGAAACAGCATGCAATATTTTCTTATTTGTTTGACTGACTGTGCATATTTTCCATTAATAATATCCATGTTACCTACCTTCTGCTTCCTAACTTCAGGATAGTTTTGGCTTAAGAGGATTTGGCTTTAATTGTCTTAAACTATCTTTAAAAACAAATGCATCCACCATGTGCTAGTTCACAGAAATATCTTAATGAAAGATGAAAAAGCTGTAATGTTTACTCTAAATGTTGTGCTTGTGCCTGAGCTAACTGCTGTCAGTTATGTAGCTAAGCCATGCACTTTTATCTTTCTTCACTTCCTTATGATCACTGACTTGATGAGGGTAGATGTGCATTGCACAGGCAAGTGCATGATCTTTTAGATTTTGCCCCTCAAACACAGGTGTATGCTAGGCAAAATCCTGACGGTTCTCCTAAAATCTGGAAGCTGGTAGGGTAGGCAAAAACCTGCATATTTTCTGACACAGATTTGAATGAGCACTGATCTGTTTTTGAGGTAAACTCTTTCTGTCTTTCTCTGAGGTCATGTAGCTCATGACCTCATGTCAGCTCTTTTGTTGTTGTTTTGTTCTGACAGCAAGCTGGTTTACCTTGTTATACAATCTAGATTGTAATGTAGTTTGCTTCTGTGTAGTGCTGTACTCAGCCTTACTTAAATATTATCTGACTTCACATTTATCAACAAATATGTTCAGGAACCATTTATATGTAATCACAGAATAACTCAGGTTGGGAGAGCTCTCAAGAGGTCTCTAATCTAAATTCTCACTCAAAGCAAGGTCTACCAGATCAGACGTGATATCAAAAAATGCTGCTAAAAACCATTCTGGCCTTAGTTTTAAAGAAGTCTACTGCTGTTTTTTTTGTTGTTGTTTGTTTTTTTAAAGCCAAGATTTTTCAAGGCCATTTAAGGAATTTTGGATGCCTCAGTGGGCACCTGTGGATCCTACATTTTTTTTTTCCTTACAGCACAGTATCCAATTATTGAGTCCCAAGATTTCTATAGTAACTGAACTAAAGGTAAATTAGGCTTTAGAATGAAAATTATTACAGCTCCCTATAAATATAACTCATGATAATGTTCCTTTAAAAAATCAGATATATGAACAATTACAACTTTTTCTGTTTAAGAATTTTGTATTTACAGTAATGCTGTTCTTGTCATAGTTGTGTCCTAGTTGTTTTGGTCATGTCCTAGTTGTTTCTTTCTTACTTTTGACTGTCTTGTTTGACTATGAAGGCAGTATTATAACTCTTGAGGACTTCATAAAATATTTCTGATACCATGACAGCAATGTCTCTCAAGTGTCTTTTCTAGTCTGGGTATGTTGAAAGAAAATATATTGAAGTAAGTTATCACTCTCTTTTGCCATTCCACTACTTAATATGTAACATATTATGTACCCTTTAGGGTAACATAATAGTGTCTTCCACAGATGATCTCATTATGGTCTCTGTAACATCTTCCAAGGGTGATCTGTATAATCATTGGGGTGCAAAATAAAATATTAACTGTGGATTGGATTTCTATAAACTTGATACAGTAGGAACAATTGCAGTCTAGCTTAATAAACCAATAAATATTTTTGAATGACCCCTTCTTGTGTTTTACAATGTAGTATGACACTAAAATAAATTAAAAGGGCTAAGGAAGAAGACAATAGGGTAAAATGGGAGCTGCAGATGTTGCTCAGATTTAAAAAAAAAAAAAAAAAAAAAGTTCTAGAAAACTTTCCTATGTGGCAGTGAACAAAAGTGGATTGTTTAGACCATGAACTAATCTTAGTGTATGTGCTTATAGATATTTATATAATATTCAAATCATACGAGGAATACATTTGAGCTGTAGATGGCAAATGTGGAGCAATGGACATCTCTATGATGCTGATGAGGGGTTATCAGTTCTGTGAACAGACATTTAAATTCCTTTTCAATTGTGTGTATGGTTTGCTGTACATCTCTGCTTTGGAACGCATATGTTCTATCATGACTGTAAGAAAGTGTCACTGAAGTTCTGGCTTCAGATGGCTGCATATTGCTTGTGCTTTAACTCTATTGAATTCTTCAAGCCAGATCTTTCATATGAAAGATGCCTTTCATGAAAACAGAGAGAAGTTTCTGAAAGTGAACATAAACCATTGAAGTGTTCTCACTGCAAATACTGCAGGTATGAAGATGTTATCTTCTGGAGTGGTTTCATTACTGGGGAATATAGAGTCCCTGGTGATGTGATATTTTCTTGTGCCACTGAGAAGACTGTTCTAAAACAAACAACTTGAAATAATAAGAGATTATTTTTTATGAACATTGAACTTTTATTAATTTAATATATCATCCATTACATAAGGGTAACACTAACTCTTAATTAACCTTTTTCTAGGAGAATTACTGAGGATATTGAATCTGTTGTTTGTAGGACACCTGAAGGCTGCATAAAAAACTTACAAAGGACTTTTATCTATAGTGAGTGAGTTCTGTGCCGTTGTTGTTGTTGAATTTATTCTTGTGTTAAACAGTTTAGCTAATTTTCCTGAGGTTTCCCGTTAAAATGACACCAGTTTACAGTCACTCTGCAAAGCTAGTAGCTTCCTGTTTTCTACAAATGTTTTTACTCTTTCAAAAATATACATCTTCTAGGGCAGGAGGCGGATGAGGTCTTTTGATCTCATCTGAGTAAGATAAATTGATCTGAATTTGCGGAGTGAGAGGAGAGTTGGAGGCCTCAAGGGAAGGACAGACAGAGCAGGCAATGGCTTAAATGGATGTGCAAGTCAAACTGTGAACATCTTTACAGTGTTGATGTTGGGGGATATTGTCACAGTTTAATACCGTGAGTTGACTTCAGGTTCTGGTTCTGTCTGTTTTTTCCTGGAAGTTTTCCTGTGTTTCCCACATAGAAATCAGTTCCCCCCCATTTCATTTTAGAGGTGTTTCACTTTATTTGCTATTAATTTACCCAATGTTAATGCTATTTAATAACAACAAAAAAATGCCACCAAGCCTCTTTTTTATTAACTCTAATAATCATATTAGCCCTAATAGTCCTGTCTAACATTAAGGTCAGCGGGCACTTGGACTTTGAACACTGATATTTTGCACAGATGCATTGCATTAAATATATACTTAACAGAGCTATCAATGTTTTTAAAAGACAGTCTGCACCTGTGGGTTCTAGAGATGGGATTGCAAACCGGCCTAGTTTCATGATTGCAAATGTTTCTAATAAAGCTGCCTCCACCCCCTGCCCTAAACCCTTTCAATATAATTCATATTAATTTAGTTTTAATAAAAACAACTGCTATGTTTTATTGACTGTGGTTGAAACAGTATGGATAGACTTTTCCTATTTCTTTTTCCTCTGGGTTCTGGTTCTATGTCTCTGACAATTTTAGCTATGCACATATACTCTCTACATAATCCATTGCAGACTTCAAAGCTGCTGAAAACAAACCCACTGTTGATGTATGGCCTAGTTTAATTTCATTTTCAGTCCTTTGCCCTTCTCTAGTTTACTAGTCTGCTGTAAATCTCAGGAAAACTGCTATATAATATTTTACCAGCTGTTATTCCATCAAGTACACTATAACTTTCCAGATATTTTTTTTCTTTGCATCAGTGTTAACCTGTGCCAATATAGCTCTCACCTTTCTTTTGCTTCCTTAATGAGTTGCAAAATCATATTTTTATAGGGAAGTAGAGAAGAATGGAATCTAGCTCTCCTGAAATCATGCATAGCATTGATATAATATCACAGTGCGTATTTGCTTGACAGTCTATGTTGTACATGTATCAAAGAATGGAAATTTATCCTATTATCTGTTCTCATTAGGTCTATACACATAGAAAGGGTATGGATTTATGCAGATAGTTATTTATCAGTTGCTGCAGACTGTAGATCTGACTGCCTAATGTATATTTTAGGGATCTGCAGTTTATTTGAAAAATAGTCTGTACCCATATAAAGTGAATCTTTTCAAAATATTTCAAATTTTTAAGGTATTTGAGAAGTGTAGATTATTTGTGAATTCTTTGAAATGACAACAGAAAGAATAAGAGACTAAAAGAAAAATAACTATCATGTCTGCCCTGAAAATATCTCAGAATCACAGAATTTCTAGGTTGGAAGAGACCTCATAAACCATATCCCTAAGCTCTACATCTAAACGTCTTTTAAAGACCTCCAGGGATGGTGACTCCACCACTTCCCTGGGCAGCCCGTTCCAATGTCTAACAACCCTTTCAGTAAAGAAGTTCTTCCTAACATCCAACCTAAACCTCCCCTGGCGCAACTTCAGCCCATTCCCCCTCGTCCTGTCACCAGGCACGTGGGAGAACAGACCAACCCCCACCTTGCTACAGCCTCCCTTGAGGTACCTGTAGAGAGCTATAAGGTCACCCCGAGCATCCTTTTCTCCAGGCTGAACAAGCCCAGCTCCTTCAGCCGCTCCTCGTAGGAATTGTTCTCCAGGCCCCTCACCAGCTTTGTAGCCCTTCTCTGGACTCGCTCAAGCACTTCGATGTCCTTATTGTAGTGAGGAGCCCAAAACTGAACACAGTACTCGAGATGCGGCCTCACCAGAGCTGAGTACAGGGGGACGATCACCTCCCTAGCCCTGCTGGCCACACTGTTTCTTATACAGGCCAGGATGCTGTTGGCCTTCTTGGCCACCTGAGCACACTGCTGGCTCATATTGAGCCGACTGTCCACCATCACTCCCAGGTCCTTCTCTGCCAGGCAGCTTTCCAACCACTCATCTCCCAGTCTGTAGCTCTGCTTGGGGCTATTGCACCCCAGGTGCAGGACCCGGCATTTGGCCTTGTTGAACTTCATACAGTTGACCTCAGCCCATTGGTGCAGCCTATCCAGATCCTCCTGCAGAGCCTTCCTACCCTCAAGCAGATCGACACACACACACCTAACTTGGTGTCATCTGCAAACTTACTGAGGGTGCACTCAATGACCTCATCCAGATCGTCAATGAAGATATTGAAGAGGACCGGCCCCAGCACCGAGCCCTGGGGAACGCCACTAGTGACCAGCCTCCAACTGGATTTGACTCCTTTCACCACATGGCTCATTCACCATTTCACCATATGTGAAAATAACTTTTGAAACTGAGAAATTATCTTTTGTTTTGACTTGGGGATGAGGGAAATGAAGAGTTTGCCATCCAGGAATAGTTTATTTTCAGCTCCACATACTCTTGTCTATGAACCAATGTTGCACGTGACCTCAAACTGTCTATGCAAGAGAGAAGCACTTTCCATCACAGTCCAGGGCATTCAAACCTTTGATTTTTATCTGCTAATAAGATAAGACTAGGCATATGCACAGTGCCAGGGCAAAGCCTGCAGCAAACCAGAAGACATACAACTAGCTACACTGAAGATATAGCTAAGACCTTAACAGAAAAAAAATAGTTTGTCAAGGTTGTATAATCACTGCCAGGATCACTTAATTAAACCTTATAATTATCAGGAGAAATCTTCTCAAGTGGCTTTCACTTGCCAACAAAATGTGACTAGTCATATAGAATCATAGAATATCCTGAGTTGGAAGGGACCCCTAAGGATCATCAAGTCCAACTCTTGACACCGCACAGGTCTACCCAGA